>JAAXNX010001048.1:0-20524 GCA_036491905.1 Folsomia manolachei
TGAGAATTGGAGTTGGATGAAGGAAATAATGAACGAATATTAAAGGTTGGAGGTGAAAGGAAAAATATGGGATTTTTTTTAGAAAAGAGGCAAGGAAGCTGCTGCAGCTCTGTGCTGGTTCCATTCACCCATCATATCATCCATTATTCTTTTTGTTCATTAGTTTCATTGCGGTTACATAATTCTCAGAAAGACTTTTAGGCTCGTGGACAATACTCTTGTATTCGTTAATAAATATTTTCCGCATTTTAATTGCTAAAAGCTTTCGTAGTACAGATTTTGGAAAAAATCCTTCTTAATTTCAAAAATAAAATGCAACTTTTTTGTTTTTTTTTTCATAAAAAAAAGTAATAATTCTACAAACTACTAAGATTTATGTTTTTGCAAAATTTATTTTCCTATTTCTTCCCAAAAACGGGACGAGGTTGAGATGTCGTCTACCACATCAGGAACGCGCAACCCTTTAGAATTTCTTCATGGTTGTCTTATACTAACGGAGAAGGAAGTAAATCTGCCACACAGATTCATTCCAAAACGACAACCAAGAAGACAACACAATACAAGAGAATAATGGGTTTTGCTGAAGAGAAGAAAAGTCCATTCCATAATGATGTTTCTCTCTTCTCACTTTTTCTCTTTCTTAATACTTCCTGAAAGCATTTATTAAAATTCTATCACTAACCACCTTCCACTATCCCACCCACTTTTCTTGTACATCTTCTACACCTAGGTAGTAATATACAATCCCAAGGAATAGGCTAGACATGGGCGAAACCGCACCTTTCTTGCATTTTCATCCACTTTTTTTATTTTACGGATTGCTCAACCTGTCCAAGTCCAACTTCATATGAAGCGGATAGATAATGTTTCTCATAAATAATAGTCTTATACCTTTTACCATCTCACCGAAGTCCGTACATTTGCGCAGTATAGCATCATGAAATAGGAATGTGTGTAGAAAAAAACTCCGCTCAAGACAGGTTACAATGAATTTGACTTGGAGAGGAGGTTGGTTAGCTGGGAGGCAGGTAATCTCTTAGGAACAATGTTTTCCATTGAGGAGTTTAACTGGATGCGGAAATCACCTTTGCGTTCTAGCAACTAACTCGACCACAGTCATTATTTTATTATAATGCAATCACTCAGTGGATAATTCCAGTAAAATTCTTCTTTGTCAGATGTTCGTATGCTCCATACACATCCCCTGCGTATAATGCAAGTTACAATTTAATCGACAGATTTAAAGGAGGTAAAAAAAACTGTCCATGCTCAAAACTTTGTTAGAACGCAAAGGCAATTATGCCCGACACAGTCTTTTTGTTATGTAAAAATTTGTCCTTTGCTTTAGTTTTGCTTTACCTTACATTTGACGGAACTTGTGCTATGTACATTTTTTGCTCAGGTGGTTAATTGTTTTACAAATTATAAGACATTTAGAAAAATTTAATATACAGAATTTAATAAACAGAAAAAGACTGTGGCTGTTTTGGTGTAATGCATAAAATCAATCAGTGTCATGTCACGAAACGAGAGCCAAGGCTGGAGACAATCCATCAAGTAGTTTGTACGTTTTCCGTTCAGATTTAAGCCTCAAATAATTTGCGTCACCAAAATAACTATATTCCGTCTCACTCCAGACTCGAGATTGAAACAAAAGCAAGTAAATCTAGGTTTTTAGACCAAATGAGTCTCACCTGCGGCTCGCATAACAAAATCCAACTTCAAATTCCAAGAGCACCTTCTTCCAACCTGATCGTCTAGGTCGTCATTATTATTATGATGATTATTGCTACGACTGCAGGAATGGGAGACAATCTACTGAAGCCAGGCACCATATAAATATCCCAGTAGATAATGAGAGCAACAGCAGTCATGCCGTACTAGTCGTACCTGTTCTTTAGCCAAGCCAGGCAGGTAAATGGCTTCGACATGAATGGACATCAACATTATCATCAAAAGCAACCATTCGCGGAATGGTGGGACATGTTTATGTAGGATCTCCAATCCTGTGTTATTCACTCCTTCACCATTGCCACCCATGGAGCAATTTAGCATTCAAAATTTACCAGCTCAATTCGTAATGGTAGCCACCAAATGCACATTAGTTTATAGTTTTACTTCATAAAATCTCTCCGACAGAATATTAGCCATCATGTTTGCGCTTACGGGGCGAGAACAAGGTCCCAAACTCTGCAAGCTCCGAATTCCGGATCACCTTTTGCGATCGAGTGTATCTAAGTATATTTTCCTATTGGAGAAGCTAACCATTGCGACTGTACCCCCACTCAATGGGACGTGGGTGGGGTTTAATTATGCATTAGGGTCCATTCGGGCTTTTGTAAATGGGGTTGTCCTCGGTTGGCCGGTTTTTGATTGCGGGAATGTTCCATAAAGCTGGGTCCTGAATGGAGGGTGAATTAACTACTGGGCGCACATAAATTTATTTGTGTTGCCTTGTGCTCGGCATTGGTCTGCATGTTGATTGTTGGTTTATGCATTTTTTTTGTTCAATTCGGAAGAAAACTAGAGCCAGTGGGCTAATGAAATGAAAGTTCGGCAACTAGGTTACATCTTCCCACGTGCCTCATAAATTCAATTAGCTTATTGCAAAGTGCAAACCATTTTATGAACCACCTGAGGCTCTGTATAAATGGGTCTACTCTCAATTTCTCATCAAAATACTTTAGCCCAGAGCCAGGTCTGGTTTCCATTTAGTGCTAACTGCAATAAGTATACTTTTGATAATAACTTTTCGCTCTGTGTTATTCCTTATCATATATAAATATACTTCCGAAATCAGAGGGCTCGTGTCGACCCAGTATTGCCCAACTAGACGCAATTGCAATATCAATATTTGCAAAATTCATGTGGTGTAGTACTTTCCCGGAAATCAATGAAGGTTTATAAGTGGCATCTTTTTTCGGTTCAGGTTTTTTGCCCGTCATTAACCGGAGCAGATGTGATGAGCTGGGAAAAAGCATTCCACGCACGTCACACTGATTCGGTTTCGCCAATACATGTTTCCTTTTCCGAGATCTAATAAGTTCACTGTGTACTAAAAATTTGCTTATTTTTGACTCTATTTAGTAAAATAAAAAATCCGTCAAATTTCGTTTGTTCAATATAGTATGTTCTACAATATTTGCTCGTTTGCCTCGTGTCATGTCTTCTTTTCTTATTATGAATATGTTACTTTTATCTCCAATTCTGGGTGAGCTGCAACAATATTTGACATGAATTACAAGTTTGTACATATCTACAAATGTTTGGACCCGGACGAGGTGCATGCACTTGCTTCATCATATCTTGCTTTATCTTTATCTTATCAAATAAATGGCAGTTTTGAACGTTGAACCATGGGTCGGGGGAGTTAGTGAACTGCACTGGCTCAAATTGTAGTTTACTTTTCTGTTTTAGAATAACGCAGATGGTGCAGAAGTGTTCTTGTATTCATTCGTTTCAGATTGGTTGAGATGAGCTCGTCTAGATGATGTCGCATATTACTGTATTCATTCATATGCAGTCTTGAGTTGAGGTGAATCTCCTCATTTAAATAATGTAAATGTCAGAAATCAAGGGGAATGAACAGAAACTCTGGGTGGTGTTGCTGTTGAGTTAGACTGGCTGACGACAAGAGATTTAAATTTCATTGCAAAAAAAACTTTGTTGAAAAAACATTTGTACGGGAAATGAATCTTGTTTTGTCCATGTTTTACCAAGAGAGAAATGAGAAAATTAACGACTCGAATGAAATGGAATTGTTCTTACAGTTTGTTCACTTTTTCTTTCTCTTTATCAAAAGATGATGAACAACTTGTAAGAAAACTTTTCCTGGGTGTTTTATTGTTACGGAAAGAAAGGAAATGTCATATTTATTTTTGCCTTCCATGTCTAGTGTCCCTTTTTCCCACGAAACTCATAAAACTATTTCCAATTAAAGTCGTCACCAACCAACATCAACTGTGATACGTACGACAAAGTAAGCGAAACAAACAATGTGTAACTATATGAGTATAGACTAAACTAATATGGAATCCGTGTAAAAGATGTTTGTTAGTTTGGCGTGGCATATGTGACACTAAATCTGTCGGCCGACTCTGTTTTGTCCTCGTGTTGAAATAAAGTTGGCGTTTGGTGGAGCGTATCCAATTAAAAGTCTAAACCACGAAATAAAGTCAACCACACATTCATTTTGTCCCTGATTTCCATTCCACTGACATTAAAGAATAGGGACTGAAGGGTGTGTGTGATGAAATATAAATTGTTGAAATTTGTCACTTTTTGTCACGTCGAACCTTCATGGCTTTCACTTTTCTTACCCTGCCAACCAACTGGCGACTATTATATCTGTAACAATGTCCATTGAAGTAAATAAAACTGTTTGTTGAAACTTCAGACAACTCAATACACCAAACAAACTGGCGACTATTATATCTGTAACAATGTCCATTGAAGTAAATAAAACTGTTTGTTGAAACTTCAGACAACTCAATACAACAAACAGTGGTCAACTAAATGGATATTGGTGTGAATTGATTAGAAGTACCTTAAATGACAGTCATCTGTTGTTATTTTAAGTAGAAGTTGATTTGTCACTAACAAGTCCGACTTCTATAGAAAATGTACAACTTTTAAAAATTACCCTAGAAAGTAGATGAAACAAATTGATAAAATGCTTTGTTGGGACGGAAGTAATTTTATATTTATATTCATCATGACGGCGTGGTCATTACATGTTTCGCTCACCGTGCTGTCTCTTTATCTATGTCCTTATTTACTGTTTGTTATTTTATGCTGAATTGCAATTCAACACTGGTAGCTGAGAACCTATCTTGGTTTGTTTGTTATTCATTGATTCTATCATCTTATCAGGAACTGCGTTTAGAAATAACTGCAACTGAAAAGTTGTATGTTTTGACAACTTTCTGATAAACATTGAACAATTGACGTTTGATTTAACAGACTTCTTTATGCTAAATGGAAACTCAACCCATTTATGCACAAAATAAGAATCTTTAAGTAAGTAAGATGCAGACAAGCTCGTGCGGGGAATCGGCATGGTCATTAAAAAAGAAAAAAGAATGACAGCAGGACAGATTTGCTGCCGCATGATGATGACTAACTGTGAACGCATCTCATTTTAAGGAGCACTGCACAAATTGTAGATGATTTGCTTGGATAAAGTTATCCGATTTTTTCTGTAAACTAGCTTTTCTCAAACTACCACTACAAATCTACTCGTTTCAAACTTCTTCTTATCATTGATCAGTCAGTGACTGAATTGGTCTTGTTTGTATCTCTATGTCACATCCAATTCCGTCTATGAACCTTGTTCGAAGGAATAAAATCATGGTGATGACAAGCATTTAATTTTTACCACGATTTGATAGTCTGATTTGCTTATAGAAAAAAGGTGTAGTTTTAGGACAATGGTTATTAGATTCGAAACTGGAGTTGATCTTTTTACCTTGATACTTGATCAGATTATCTCGAACAGCGTTACGTAATGAATAAGAAATTTGTGAAATTTAACCAATTTTAAATTTTATTAAAATCATAACTCATCCCAATTCTCAGAAGTGGGACATGTTTAATTGGAAAACTTTGGAGTATGTAAATTTGAAAACATTAATGGAAGAAATCGAAATCATCAAAAAACTAATTTAGGATAAAATTGGTTTGGTTATGTATACAATTTTGGTTGAAATTTACCGTTAACATAAATAAATGTTGATGGAGTCCATGAACTTTTTCACCCTCTTCCGCCAGTGAATGACGGAAGTGTTTATTCGATTTAAAAATTGTTGACTACGTAATCCATCCATATGCCAACTAGTATTTCACCCTAAACCGTTGACAAACTCTTACTTCCTGACACTGCCTCAATTTTCTAAACGCTGTGGATCACATAGTTGATTGTGAGAACTGGGAGTTGTCTTCTTTGCCTTAATTATGAGTGGAACACAACAAAGAGTCAAATTTATTTTATGACACATTCAACTTCAGCCCATGCATGTCGATAAATATACGAATCTCATTACCTTTCCTTACTTGTGCTGGGTGGGTCGGGCCAAACCTGGTACAAGTAGAGCTAGCCAAAAACATCAACAATCGAAGCCGTAACATTTTACATCACGTCATTTGCAGGAATTATTGTATGTTGACAATCAATGTTATTACACAAAAGAAAGAAAACGGAAAGTTGCATATACTCTTATTACATTGGTAACTACTAGAGATGCATTATGTAACATTGGGTTTTCAGATTTTGACGTAAAATATATATGAACATCATACAACCTTCAATTACAAATACTTCACTTTAAAGTCAAAAGTCAGGAACTGACATTGGTTGATGGTTCCACACTGACAGCTAAAAAATATTATTATTACGACTAATGATTTTGGTGTTTATTTTATTGGCTTCAGAATGAACAAGGTGTGGTTGATAAGAAATTTAATGTTGGTTGTGGGTAGATACTTAGTTAACATGAATTAAATTTGAAAACGGAAACAACACAATCAACCCTTCGGGACAAGTTTGCCACATCTCGGATCGCATCGCGTGCATGGTTTTGCTGACAAGTTAGCAATTGCACATTTTGTTCCTTGCTTTGTAAAAGCAACGGCGCTTGCTGCTAGAGGCTTGATTTGATTTTGATTTACAAGCATGAAATGACATGAAAACAGTTTTTGAAGAATAATAGTAATACTTAGATGACGGGCAAGGAGAAGGAACAAAACGGATGGAACCGATCAACTTTGCAGAGTTTTGTGACTTTTGGCACTTGCATGACACGTTCTTTTATATTTTTTTTACCATTTTGCAATCAAGTGTTAAGTTACCGCCTCGAGGTACAAACCGCAGTGCAAAAGTTTATAATTCGCTTTTCATCAAGTAGGTAAAAAACTGCTTCTTGATCGTTTCGATGATTGTTGGTTTGTTTGGTTGGTTTGGTTTTGTAGTCGGTGTGTAGTGAATTAAGACAATTCAAGTTTGAGTGTCGTATCGTAAAAAAAGACTAAAAGCAGCAGATGAATGCCCACTGCCAAACTTTTCTGTAGTTTTATGATTGTGCTACAGGAAATTCATGATTAAAGGTTTAAAATAAAAACCTAAGCAAACACCCTGGTTTGGTCACAATACAATAGGCAATTATCCTCTGGTCGAAGTTTACTGTCAAGTCAAGTAATCAAAGCAATGTGGACTGAGTTCTTCTTGCTTGGCCGGTTAAAATCAAGTTAAGAAGTCAAATGGATACGGAAAAAAGTTTTAGTGGGCAATAAAATGAAATCAAATTCAACCCCGACCCTAACCCCAGCCTATATCTCCTTTTTTAGAAGAAGTAGGGATGGAGGAGGGTGTGACACGCAATTTCTTCCAATAATGCATAGAAAAGTGAGAATTTTGACGATCTCTGCCTCTTATTTCTTGCTTAATTAAACAAGCAAGAAATGTACACGTCAAGCTACGATGGATACATTTTGGCATTTGTGGGTGGTGTACATGACACGATGTGTTATCGGTGAAAATGTCTAAATTCATTGGGATCAACCCATATATATTGTTCTAAATTGAATAGATTCCATTTTCATGATTGCAATTATTAAAACTCATGCACGTGCCGAACTGAATTGAGCTAGCCATCAATTTAATCATCAGTCGGAGATGAGTATGGTCATGCTCATTGCAGGAATTGGTTGAAAATCAATGCGTACATTTTGCGAGTCATTTCTGCAAGTGGTGCCGGATGCATCTTAAATTTACGTAGCTACTCTTTAACAAGGTCAATACCCCACTTGAAATGGAGTAACGGTAAAATCTCCATTTATGATAAGGATGACTTTTAATCTCTTCATGGGAGTAAGAGGGACCTACATTTTAATGTTTACAATCATAATTGTTTCATACGATGGGATGATCCTTATTTTGTGTTATTGCAAATGCGACTTCACCGGCGTGCTGCAATCCGTCAACCAGAATGACGTTAATATTCTTAGGTTTTAATCCATCAATAAAAATCATGACAGTAAGTCTGAGGTGGAATTAGTCAAACACAATGTAGCAACAAAATCGTGTCACTCTATTATGTATTGTGCATTTGACAAGTATGCAACCAGAATAATGCACAAAGTGCAGGCACGTTGAAGATTGTAGTGATATTGTGTGTTGGTGGTCATTAAGTTTTTTTCAAGTTGGTAGCCAAACCTGACAGTTTAATGTACGAGTGTTATATATCAATTTTAATTAGTATGCTGTGCCAGATGGCGAACTGTGTTTGGCGAAATACAATACAATCTTAACGGCACGAATGATGACCATTTTTGGTGTGGGTGAAAACAGGTCAATTTTATGAGATTTTATTGTATTGAGGATTGTTATAAGCTGATTTAATTAATTGTAGTTCAGATCTGAGTATTGTTAAGGTGAAATCCACTTAAAAACAGAACCTGCTAAATTTCAGGCTTTCATATCTGTAATTTGCAAGTTATTGGAGTGTGGTATAGTTTCAATAAGTCGGAAGTGGGGTTGCCAAATTAAAAATAAATACGAAAATCATGGATTGAAAGTTAAAAAATCGGAATACGATAAATCCGGGTTGTTGCTTCAATTCATTTCAGAGATATTGCAATTGATAAACATCTAGAGCAGAAGGTGTGGTAGGTTATATGTCAGACCTTAAGCTAAAGCCTTCATTTGTTAAGGAGAGATTTCTATAAAATGCAATTTATTCTCGAACCGAACTACACCTCTTTCAATCGTGGAAAACTGCAATTTAGCGTGATTTCCATATTCATTTATAACACTGGCTAAATTTTAGCCCACCCACACCTCCACACTGAAAATGGCAATTGGGAAAAACTCGCACTTTCACTTGGTGTCTAACTTGGTAGACTGTGATGTAAAACGGCTAAAAATAGATATGCCAAATGGTCTTGGGAAACTTGTGGCATGAAAACAGTGCAAATGTCATTCATCAAAAACTTGCATAATATTTGACGCCTTAAATATAATGGACAGTGCCAATTTTGGTGTCGCTTCTCATGTTTGTGAAAGTCTAATCATTTTACATCATTTATAATACATGGAAATCAGGTAAACCTTAGAAAACAGCAACCCGAAAAAACTGGCTGTATAGAACAAGCTATTAAATGCGAAAATTCATACAGCAGACCGAAAAGTCCACATCCTAAAAATATAAGTAAAATGGTTTGGCTGAGGATTTGGCATTAGTAAAGTAAGAGGAATTTGAAAGCTACGGATCAAAGATCACGATTTTGGCACATCCAGCAAAATCTCCCATCACATTCTTCCAGTCAAGTTCACAGTTTGACACTGTCAATGTAGGAGATATGTCTCAGCAAACTTAAACCTTTAAGCATCTTTCTTGACTCTGCTTTTACAGTTCAAATTGAAAATGAATCACACTCCACTAGTGCCACTACCACTTGGCTAGCAGAGTTGACACTGATCCGCTACTTACGTACACACGCGGCAGTATAATAGGATCTAAAACATGACAGATTGAATATTTACCCCATCACGTAGGCACCACAGAGGCACCTGTTTCTTGTAGGCTATTCTGATCTAGTTTAAAATTTTAAGCCTTGCTCATGTCTAAGATGTAAGACTTGACTTAAATTTTGCGCTGCTGGAAGGATCAAGTGTGACATATAAACCTCCGTACAATTCCAGAAAATAGACAGCAACCATCCAAACATGAACTGTAACATGTGTCACGTCAATAGGTGGCTGACTAGATACGGACGAAAACGGCAAGTGTCAATCTTTGGCGTCATTGTCCGAGAAAGGGAAATACGGACAGGAATGAAGGTGGGCATCCATGTGGAACATGTTGAAGCACTTTACATAGAATTAAGGATAAAGTCGAAAAAAAGAGTCCAATACAAAATTTAGTACGCGTCTCTAGATACATCTCTACTTCCACTCTAGTTCTGTTTCCGATTTTATTTTACGACAGACATCAACTTTTGGCAAATCTTTCACTTGAGCATGGCATGTTTTACGCCCATGACATTTCTCATAAAGAGCCTTCATAAAGATTTTAGGTGGTCAATCTCATCTCACGAAAGTCGGGCAATACATTGCGAATATCTGTGATAAAGACGGTTTCTTATAGGCATATGTAAATTCAGCAAGTCTTGCATATTTTACTAGACATCCGTCCGTATTTCGGAATATAGATCGAGGCTGGGCTGGATTTTTGTGCAAAATCTTCATGAAATATGTAACAGTGCAGAAAAGACATAAATGAACTAGGGCAGAAAGTTTCGGTGAGTCTGAGTCAATCTCGTACGAAATGAGCACTGCGACACACAGTGAGTGATTGCTCTTAGCTCTGAAATTTGAAAAATTTGAAATGGAGAAAATTTAATTCAAGGAGAATTAATAAAGATGGCTCACACTGACAACTTATAAAATCGGTTTGACGCCAAGATGGGCACAAACGACTTTGTGGGGTCCGTGGTTTAAGTAAATCCTTCAATTATTTTAGAATTTGATGCCAAATCAAATACCTGAAACGCACCACAAATATTTATTCCAAGTTGCTTCTCTGCACGATTATGTTGCGCGTGTGGTTTCACCTTGTTTCCGTTCTGTTAACATGTAATTTAGCTTAACAAATATACCATAGCTTACCTCCAACCAAGTCAAAGAATTCCATCGAATATGCCCGTGCCATAAATAAATACCACCAACCCAGCCCACTCTAATCTTACACAGAAGTAAACTAATCGCTTTGGTTAGATGGAAAGAATGAAATTTATACAACCAAATCAAGGATTGCGTGACTGGAACGGATCCAATAAAGAAATTTAGTGATGGTCATTAATCAATTGATGGCTTCAAGACTTTTGAAGATTGATGACAATCCAAGTGTTATTTTAGGCTTAGTGTAACGCTAGCTCCTAGTATTTATTCATCTGCAGGCATGCAAAATAAGCTGAGTTCCCGTTCGGTTTGTAAACTAGCCTGCGGTTTCAGTTTGTTCCTTATTTTGCAATGGCTATTTTAATTCTATTATATTGACGTCCTGATACCGCTACAGCTAATGAGGACGTCACGAAGGAAATGGTGAATGCATGACATGCATTTTTTTGCAGCCGATCGTTCAACCATTACTTTTTAATATTAAAGTAATGGTTTTTGTAAAGTTGACCTGATCTTGTTTGACAGTGACTGTAACAAAAAAAATTATTGTAGCAACGGCAGTTTTCATGCAAATGCATGCATCAATATGTCAATATCTTCACTTCGGATCAAATTTGAATCGAAATTGGAATACAATTGCTCATTGTTCTTCCACTTGGCTTGGTTTGCATGTTGGATTGAAATATTGGGAGTCATGAAACTTTTGGAGATAAGAGTAACTATCTTGCCATACGCTAAATCCTTCTTCTATGCACATCAGATAAGATCATCTCTGTTCGACTGCCATTGCAGATCACATCACACTTATCACACCCTGCAACAATGGGCAATAAGAAAATAATAAACTAGGTACTCTGTTTTACATCAGATATCAAAGAGGGAATTGCAACACCCTCAAGCAATCCAATGGTGTGTTGGCAAAGGGTATTGTGGGCTTTATCGGATACGGACATACGATTATTTATCCTCACGAACTTCGTCTTAGACAACAACACATGGAAATATTACAAGTTTGAAAAGTTAACCAAATAAAATTGTGAACTTTGATTCATTGAAGGTGTCAAACACGGATGGACCGACCGGTCACACCTTGATCAGATAGCAAAATCTGCATTTTGTAATAGTAATTTATTTGCTTATTGTCTAACTTTCTGTAAATATTGGACCGATATGATATTTGAATCAAAAGACGTGAGAAATGTCGCTGTTTTTATACAAAAAAAAGTCTCACTCGTTTAGATTTAGAGCTAGAAAAATGTTGGCTACAAACTTTTTTCAATAAGTATCCGTAAAACAAAGAAAAACTCTAGTTAAGCCACTCACCTCACCCGGCTGCACGCAAACCTTTAAATGAATTTCATCGCATTCAGAATTTTCCTATTTTAACTTGAAATTAGATTATTTTCCTGTTCTTTCTTTTTTTTCTAGTTCTGTTCTGTCTTTTGTCACAGTCAGTTCAGCTCCCATCACTCCTCTGTCTCCCGTCTAATCTAATGTTTGTCCCCATCCTCCTCTATCCAACCCTTGTCCCTTGAGAATTATGTAATAGGGATCCTCCCTAACTTGAAGGCGTCACATTAACAACATAATACAATGACACAACGGTCGACAGCCAGGCAAGAAAGGGGGAGATGGGTCTCATCCAGTCCGTATTTTATGTGCCCTGCAAAAAACCAGAATGGCCTAAAATGATATCATCTAAAACATTTTACGGACGCACGTACGTCCATCTACTACCTACGTTTCAACATCTCACAAAATTTCCCCATGGACAACTTTACCATTCGGGGGATTTCTGGCTTGTCTGGAGAAAATTCAAAAAATTAATTTACCCCATTTTGGATGGACATTGCATTTGCAATGATAGATGTGCATTTGTGGTATTTTTCAAAATTAATGGCATTATGCTTGCATAATCATATAGTACTGTAATTGCACATAATCTGCAGTAGAAAATGACTATTTATGTGAGCAGGGGATTTGTGCACTTCCATTTAAACTTTATACAAAGAATAACCCGAATCCGTGGCTATAATTGATTAAATTCGGATGAAATCTAACGGTCGGGTTCGATCTCGCTTGGAAATGCAACTTGTTTAAGTTTTCATTTCTATAATATAAGGGATAATCGTCGTGTCATGCTAATGTCGCATAAGTTATGTGTGGGTAGGGACAAAATGTTGGCATAAAGTACCTCCTGCACTTAATAAATGCAGCTTCATATCTGATACGGACTCGTGACGAATGAAGATAAATTATTAAATTTTCCTATACAAGTCGGATCCATATTAAAATGCCCATAGTCCGAATAAATTTAAAAAAAACCTTTCTGTAACCAAATCTAATGATTTTTTTTCATTTTTAAATTTCAGAAGTGAAGATATCATGAGTTGCATCTCCGCATTGGATGATGTGATTGCCGAATTTGATGACCCATCCTTGCCATACATTTACGAAGATGAGGTCCTTCCGCAAACAGGGAATCCAAGTCAAAGTCAAATAGTGCCATCAAGTCTGGGAGAAGCCGGAAAATATTTCTCCACGGAGGATAATGATAAGCTAGTCTTGAAAAATGAGAAGGCCAATCACACTTCCCAATCAGTTGTCTCTGAAAAGAGTCGTAGTAGCAACAAGGCTACTCCTCCTAGTCACCACCCGCACCCCAGCCAAAGTCATCTTATTCAGATCCCCGTTTTTTCAAAATCCTCAAAAAACTCTCCTGCAACAAATAAGTCTTCAAACTCTGACGGAGTTGGAGAACATCAAGAGCCACATCTCAGCTTAAAGGAGAAAGTCACCATTTCCACCCAACCACCATCAACTCCCTCGTCCCTGTCATCTAAATTACCAGGAAAGCCGTCAGTCGTGCCACGAACCTTTCCCAATGACACGGGTCCAACAAATAATTCCAAAGTCTCAAAATCCGGAGTTGGATGTAGTAGCACCAGCACCGGAGTAGTTGGTGGAACATATAGTAAAGGAACTAACCAAGAAATTCTTCTCCTTCCCCGGATTCCCTCTTCCTCTCCCACTGACAAGTCTTCCGTCGGTTCTTCTAGTCGAAATTCAAACTTGCACGTTGAACCAATTTACTCTTCCGTTGGGAAATCCAGGCCACAACTTTCTCTTGGTATGTACATTGATGGTCACCACCACTCACACCCTCCTCAAGAACCTGAAATTGATTACTACAACGATGATCAGGATGCCACTGGACAGACAAGTTCTACTCGTGTTTATAACGCCAAGGAAAACAATGGTCATGAGCAACTGTCCGGTTCTGGGAGACTGTCCAAGTCATCCTCCAATTGTGGTGCTACTACCGAAACGCAGTCACCGGTAAAAGAGCTGTGGAATTTCCCCTCAGAAAAGAATTTGCCACGATCCCTGAGAAAAACTCGGAAAACGTGTTTTCTTGAAGATTCCAAAAATTTGGAGGGTGAAAAGGCATCATCCGTCTATAATGAATCTGACGGGGAAGGTCATTCTTCTGTTGGTGGTCAGTCTTCCACCAGTGAGCAAGAACCTCGTCCAACTAAACTTCAGAAACATCACAATGGAAGGAATTCTAAAGTTGATGACAACCGGAAAATTTATGAAGACATTGTTCGATCTTCCTCCTCCGAAAATGGTGGTGCCTGTGGCAAAGGAAATCTTAACTTGCAAAAGCAGAGACAACATCAACCATCCGACATTTCCTTGGATGGAAACATAACCAGTCCAACAACACCTCCATTCCAACACGCTCCTGTTTTCACCAGCTTTAATAATTCCAGTAGCTCCGCTGGTTTGGATAGTGATGCAACCGCACCCATGCCCAAACCTCGTGCAAGACAGCAAATTCCAAAAGTAGATGAACTTTCTCCAGTGAAATATCCACCACCGCCTGGTAAAATTCCTAAACCAAATCCCAAACCAGGAGTCACCACAAACCACCAGGCCAACACCGGCCCAGGTCTCCAACATTCATCATCTTCTCCCTTTTCTCCCATGCAATGTGAGAACAGTCGGACTGAGGAGGGTGAAAGAGTCGGGGAAAGTTGCTAGCACCATGGTAGTCAAAAATCTTAACAACAACGCAACAAGCCCCACCAGTGTCAATGTTGGAAATGGTAACAGTGGTGGAAACATGATGCGAATGATGATGATGATGAAGGGTAGCACTCCCAATTCAAAAAATAACAGTACCGGAAGTGCAAGTAGTATTAGTCGAAGCAGTTCTAGCTCGTCGGGTGGAGACTATCGAAAGGATAATTTATCCAGTAGCAGTGGAGTTGTGGTAACGACGAATTCATCGGTAACTACAAGTAGTCCCACCCACTCCGTGAATAATAATAGCTTCCCCGTCAACAATAACAACAATGTCACCATAATCCATGCGGATGATGTGATGGTGAAAGGAGGAGGGCTACGAGATGCAAAATCCTCCGGAATTGGTGGTGATACCAGTGTTGGACTGGGACAAAGGGTGCACTCCATTGGAAATAAATCCAGCAAGATGTCAAATCAGGCACACCACCAGCAGAAGCAGAAGCAAGGGAAACCTGCCACCACCACGACGACGACGGTTGTGCTGAATAATGGAGTCCTTGAAGTGGATGATGGTTACTTGAGCATGATTAACAGAAATGAAGCACCTCTTTTGTGGCCGGAGGAATTCATTGAAAATGAAACCTTTTCACCAGACGAGTTAAAACGACTTTCTGTCCACCTGCCAGAAGAGGATGAGGAAGATAGTTCACCCCACGAATCGTCTGATTCTTGTCCAATTGAATTAGAAATTGTGGATTATGAGCAAGAACCTTCCCGACGACAGCCGGGGTCACAACCACATGGCCCTTCTTCCCAACCAAGCCACTCTCAACACAGGCATCATGTCGCTACGGAAAAGGCAGAATACTTTTCCGACGACTCCTTGGAAGGTGATAGAGAAGAGCAATTGGCAAAGAATTTCCAGAAAAAGAAGAAAAAGTCCTCTGTCTCATCTTACCTCTACTCCACCCCAAATAATGGTAATGTTGCGTTACTCTCCGCCAACTCGTCCCCCAGTCGACACTACCATCGCCAACAAATTGTGGTTAACACAGCTCTGGTCAGTCCGATTAGAATGCAAAATCAGAGTCAAGTATCTCGCATCCCAAAAATGATTGGAGGTGCCTCCGGAAAGAAAAGTGGGAGCACCAGCAGCAGTCCTGATGTGAAGGAGAAACTCCCAAAGAGAAAGCCATGCTCATTTTTTGTCTCCTTAACTGATGAGGGGATGACAGAGGTAAATTCTAGCCAAACACCCTCNAAATGATTGGAGGTGCCTCCGGAAAGAAAAGTGGGAGCACCAGCAGCAGTCCTGATGTGAAGGAGAAACTCCCAAAGAGAAAGCCATGCTCATTTTTTGTCTCCTTAACTGATGAGGGGATGACAGAGGTAAATTCTAGCCAAACACCCTCAGTAAAATCCTCTTCTCTCCCAATGGGATCTAAACTTGGTGCAGTACTGTCCGTGAGTCCGGTGAAAAGTAGTTCAGAAAATAACAAGTCGCCACTCACACCAACGCCAGCATCCTCCACTGCAGATGAGAATAAAAGTACCACAACCCCAGCCCCTCATAATCGGACTGGGTCAAATAACACATCAGCTCAGAAACTGGTGGCCAATGGCACCAGCAGTAATCTTCCCCAACCACAACTAAGATATACTAAATCCAATTAACACGGGTGGTCCTCGGTGTGGTTCTTCTACTTCCCCGACTAATAACAACAATGCTAATAAACGCAAGAGTACGAGCGACTTGGTGACGGTGGTTGCCCTTAACAATCCAACCGAGTCCCTTACTGAACAACTCCCACCAGACCAAACCACTAAGACACCCAGCCCCACTAGCAAAACACACGTTTTTAATCGTACCTCAACCTTCCTCATTCCTTCTCCTACTTGTTCTAGAACGGATGGAACTGGACTAGTCGCGGAAGTGACCAACCAACTAAAGAGACCCAGAGACGATGAAACGGACAATGACGAGGATGACGACTTTTCTTCAGATTTTGACATTTTGGGTTCCACAGACTTACTTGAGACGGAACCTGACTCACTTCAACCTCTTAGTTTAACTGATGTGAATGACTTTGTTTCCGAAATTATGGACACTGCTCTAAGACAGCAGATCAAACAGACACAAATGGCTCGTAACAACTATCCAATGCCCGACTCAGATACTAACTCCTCACTAACTAAGAAGAGTCGTCAGGATCCAGTTGAGACTTTGCCCCCAGCTACGACCTCTTGTGATAATGATAATGATGATCACTCTGATGATGGAGGAAGGGTGGTCCAAACCTCAGCCCATGATGATGGAGAAGAGCGAGCAAGAGTGGCACTTCAAATTGAAGCCGTTGTCTCCACCTTTCTGTCAGACAATCAAAGTTTTCTCGGACGGGGAGAAAGTGAAGAGGATGAGCTTCATGGAGAAAAGGAGGAGGACAAGCCGTCTGTTCCTTTGTCTGGGGAAGATTTTAATGAATACAATGACGAGAAGAAGAAGGCCACTGTGTCACCAATAAAAGATGTTCTCCAGGGGACAGTTCAACTTCAACCCGGCACGGAAGGAGAAAGTTCCGAGAAAGTCACTCCCTCCACAATGGCTGAGTCCGCTAATGTAAGTACTTCATTATTACAATTATGAGACTATTGGATAACCTTGTAAAGTAGAGCTTGAACTTAACTTCCCTATAATTGACTACAGATCTCAGAAACGACGCCTCCACCAATGGTGATTTCCACGCCAATTCCTTCCCTGACTCCAGGAACATTTCGAGATTCTAGTCTTGTTGGGGAAGAGAACATTTTGGATGATGTTTCCTCCTCGGAGAATGAAGAGGATTCGGAGGAACAACCACCCGCATTTATTCCAACGCCTCCACCCCATCATTTACTTACTCCTCTGGCTGAATCGTCGCCGATGATGATGTCGCAAAAGAGTTTCCAACCCGGATTCATTAATACAAACGGAAACTTGCATAACCTTCATAATTCTAATGTTCGGGATGGAAAGGCTGCCTTGGACATTTTAGCAGAGAGGATAAATAATAGTAAAAAGTTTAATTCCAGTCCAGCCGATGACCAATTTCAAGTGTCTCAATTTATACACGATAAAAGAAATATTTGGGCAATGTATGACCGTCCATTTGATGAAGGTAAGAAAACGGAGTGTCTAAAATTTCAAAAAAAGGTTTTAAGGTGAAACAAACTCGCAGTAAAAATTACATCTTTGAATTTACAGACTTGCTGACAGTCAATAATGGTGCTGGTGTCCGAGGTTATGCGAGCAGGTCTCAAGAAAATTTAATGGATGCCATGACCAAAGAAAGGTTTCAAAAGAGCTTCAATTCTCGGGGACAGTCATCAACTTTGCCTTTGAATTGCCGACCCCCATCATCTCAACGACGATCCAGCACGTTCCGCAACATGTTTAATAAGTTTAGAAAAAGTGGGTGACAAACCAACTTAAAAATAAGTTTTAAAACAATACGTTAGTCAATATTTAAAGTGTCCTTTTTTACTACAGGTAAACAACCATCGGGATCCGTGATTAAAGAGATTCCAGAGTATCGGGATGACGAGGTCTCAATAACCAGTAAGGAGACTGGACCCTCAGAGCCAGGGAAGAAGCGTGGATTCTTTAGTCGCCTTTTCAGAAGAAGCCGCAAAAATTAATATTTCTAAATAACTTAATCAATGCAAGTATATTGTTGTCAGTGTCTATTTCGCAGCTTCTAGACTATTTTATTTTTTGTCCACATTATGTCAATACAATGAACATTAACAAACGATTGTATAAAATGAATTAACAGTAGCCAAACTTATGGGTATTTGTTTGTTATATTATAAACGCTATTAAACGTTAGCTAATAAACATTAAATGTTAAGGGTTAGAGCGATCAGCACTAAATTATTAGAGCGATCATTAATACAATTAATCCACGAGAATGGCTTGGTATAGTGGGAAGTCATTTTCTATTGATAAGGGTTCATCAAGAAGTCGAATTTTGTTCCTTGCACCGGGAAGAAAGTTCCTAGAGTTAGCTTCATCGGGCGAATTCACTAATAGATAAAGATAAATAGAATATATTTTAACTTCCTGCATTCCATTTTAACTGCACTTTTAAGTAAATAAGTAAATTGCTCACACTTTATTTCGACAAGTAGTCCCAAAGGGCAAGTTTGATAAAAGTCAATGGGAAGAGCAGATATCTGCAGATCCTTGAAATCCGTAGAGTCCCAGAAACAGTCAATACAATTTAAAGGAGCAGATGTCTCACAGGATGAATAGAAAACTCGATGCCAAGTGCAAAGCTTTGCATAGCTGGTAAATAGCGTCCTCTTTTCACCTATGTAAAACAAAGAAAAAAACATCATACATTCAGTGTGTTATGCGAATTATATTTTCATATGCTTTTTAATTGATAAATATCTTACTATCTTGCTTGAGCTTCACAGACAACATGTGTGGATAAGCCTTCACCTCCTCCTCTGACATGAGGGATGCATGTACACGACGAGAAAACAATTGCAGTTGTGACTGGATGGTCCTGTGCTGATAGTTGATAACGCTATTATTTGGTAAGCAAAATAATATAGCGTAATTGCCACATATGGAGGGGCAGCAGTACTGGACTCGAACATCAACAAATCCTGGTATTAGTTTGTTGATACGGCACTTCTCAAAGTAGTCCAACATGGTTGGTAAAGGATGTTCAGTGGCTAAATTAATGGAAAAATATAAAAGTTAGATATAATAAAGTAAGACGCATTATTATATTATTAAAACTGTAGCAGTGCGAGAAGACATTTAAATTTTCGAAATGCATCGACTTTCACATGTTTTTTAATGCGGGTATAACCTTAAAATTTTAGAACGCGGTCACATTCACGCAACTGCGCAGATCGCATACGGTATTAAATAAGTTTTTAGTATTACCTCTTATAATCTCAGTGTTTGTCGTGTACATTGCTCGGTACAGTTGTCTCCATTGCCATACAGCAAGCTTATTCAATCTTTGGGCTAAACTTTCTCCGTTTCCTGACTCTATCATTACTACTTTTGGAAGCACAGATTTGAAGCTGGGGTCATGTATCTTGAAACAAAGAAATTGTATAATACAAATTATAAATTACATCGTACAATAATATAAAGCTCACCACTTTGGTAACGAATCCTTCACCATCTACGAGCGTTCTAAACTTCTGGAAATGTTCAATGAGGATCGGGATATCGTCGTTCACTTTGTAGAGTTTTACGAAATAAACAAAAAGTGGAATCTAAGAGAGGAACGAAGCGTTAAAATTAAAAATGCATTATTAATAATATACATAAAACTAATTCAATTCAATAAAACGAAAGTAAATTCTACATACATCCATAATTTCCTGATTAGGTTTAGCCAATTCTTCCAAAAATACTTCCTTCTCAGTGCCACACTCCAACAACCGGACCCTTGTATTTAGCTTCTTATATTTAGGCGACATTTTCACAGCAGTGATGACTCCTCGCCGAAATTTGCCTCCACCACCATTGTCAGGAACCAGGACGACCTGATTCTTTTTCGGAACTTCCTCAGCATCAAATTTTACTTGATCTATACCGATATATAAAACAGAAAAGAAAATTTGATAACTTACTTAGACTAAATGTGTTGTTTCTCTTTTAAACCATTTCAAAGTTAAACTAAAAAATAACATTTACCTCCGTTGGTGCAACTATAAATTGCATCAGCAAGTTGTGCCCAATACTTTTTTGCCATTTTTACTTCCATCAGGAGAAACGAATTCATACCAAAATAGTAGTTGAAGTAGCAT
>JAAXNX010001049.1:0-20515 GCA_036491905.1 Folsomia manolachei
CAACTATTGAACAAGTGCACAGAATCTGTTCAATCATCGAAGAAGCCATCCAAAAAGGAGAAGTTTGCACAGCAATCCTGCTAGATGTCGCTCAAGCTTTTGACAAGGTTTGGCATAAAGGACTTCTCTACAAATTAAACAAGATATTACCTGTCCAATTAGTGCAACTACTCGAATCATACATCACCGATCGTATGTTCTGGGTAAGACAAGGTGAAGCCTACTCAGAACTAAAGCCTATCAATGCTGGAGTCCCTCAAGGATCAGTATTAGGACCAGTTCTCTATGTTCTATTTACCTGTGATTTACCTGAGACGCCAGGTGTCACTAGTGCCACATTTGCAGACGACACAGCCAACCTTGCTGTAGCAAAAACAGCTGAAGAATCAACAACCAAATTAAAAGTGTCATCAGACTCAATAGCTGATTGGACCGCTAGATGGCGTATTAAACTGAATGATTCTAAAGCGATTCATATCAACTTTACTAACAAAAGGCTAAAGAATCCACCACAACTAGTGATGAATGGCACACCTGTACCACACCACAATTCTGCAAAATACCTGGGTATGAACCTAGATGCTAAGCTCAAATGGAGTGAGCACATCAAAATCAAGATTGCTGAACTTCGCATAAGATACCGACAATTATATTGGCTTATGGGACGTCATTCCCATGTGTCAACATACAACAAGATATTACTATACAACCAAGTCCTGAAACCAATCTGGACTTATGGGATTCAACTCTGGGGTTGCGCATCTCAATGTCATATTAATAAGATTCAACGCTTTCAAAATAATGTTCTCAAGAATGCAGTAAATGCTCCTTGGTACATAAGGATTGTTAATCTACATAAAGACTTGAATGTGCCAATGGTTCAGGAAGTCATAAGCAAACTTGCACTTAAACATCAGAGCAAATTGCAAACACACGTTAATGCAGAAGCAGCCAAACTACTGGACACTACCAATCAGACAAGAAGACTGAAGAGAAAGAAACCCTCAGATCTGTTATAACTAACCAATGAATAATATGCAAGCAACACTGGTTCTTGTATAAGTTGAACTTTCACCTTATTTGTCATTTACAAAATTGATAGTTGGTCTAACTGACCAGTTTCAATAAATATGAATTCTACCCTCGGGTAGGATTTTAAAAAAAAAAAAAAAAAAACCAAAAGTTCCATGACCCAGTTAAACTTCAGATTAAAATCCGACAAGAAGATAGATTCAGTGGGAGGTGGTTTGAAGTAGTGGGAAATTTGGAAAGAAATGTTGGCGTATTTTGGGACATATTGATTTTGATTTTGGTTGGAAGTGGTGTAATTTTGTACAACGGCAGAAGGCATGGTTGATCAAGAGCTGTGATAACTTTAATCTTATCAGTGGCCGAATAAATTGTGGAAACAAATATTTAAGCACAAATCTCAACCACCGCCGCCATAAAAGTGTTATGTTGCCAACAATCAAATACTTGCGCAAGGAACTCACCATAAATCAAAATCAATGTTGATGATGCTCAGCTCTGAACGAGTTCGTTAGTCAAATGTGTTTTGTTGGTAAATGAATTCCTGCAGTAATCAGATGTGGGAGTTGATGATTGCAACATTTTGTTTTAAAAAATTGTAAAGACAACGACATGATTTTAAAAAACCCAATTATGGAGATTTATTTAGGTTTTATTTTGCAAAGATTGAAGCCAGTGTGACAAGATTGATTTATATTTTAGTCTCATTTGTTTCCAATTTATTGCAAAATAAAGTAAATAGTATGCATGATAAGTAACGAATGCTGATAATTTAAATTATTTTAATTGGTATTCAACACCGCATCAGGCAGGGATTGGAACTGGCCTTTAAATGATTTTTGTGCTAACCATTTCCAGGTCACCGCACAATTTCGTGTATCAACCGGCAAATGGTTGCCCGACCCTATAATTCGATCAATTGCCAATTTGCCTTCAGTCTGATTACCTAGTTCGTACAAAGCAAACATTTTATTTGCAAGTAAAACCAATTCTTCTTCACTATTTGATTCAACGAGTGCCAATCCCTCTTCAATTAGTTCCAAAGCATTTCGATATTTTTTATCAGAAAGCTTCAAAAATGCAAATAAAATCTGAACCTTCATTTTCAATGCTGCACTAATTTCACTAGTCTTTAGAATAGTCTCAAGAATTGCCACGGCTTCTCTGGTTTTACCAATTTTGGCACACGCAGATGCATAAGTGACTGAAATTTCTTTATATGCAGAGCTGCCATTTGCATACAAAGATTCATAGGACTCTCTTGTCTTTTTGGCTAAATGATACGACTGTGCTGATAATTCAAGTTTTTCCAGGGCATCGCACAGAAGCAAAGGAATTTTGACATGACGTTTGATGATGGCCGCATATTTCTTGTTTAGAGCTGTCTGCCACGAGAAAGCCAGGATGAATATGAATTCCGCAGGAAAGCCAGAGTTTTGCCAATTTTCAAAGTTTTGGTTGATTCCTTTCTGTTAACGTAATTTTTTTTAATTATTTAATGAAGTGAATTGCAAAACAAAAGGTTCAACTCACCATTTCCCACATTTTTTCCAATTTATTGCACAGCACAAGATAAATCCCAATAAGGATGACTGATAATATTGAGAATTCGAAAGGATGGGAAACTAGTCCAGTAGCCCGATTTAATCCCAGGGTTGCATAGAACCGAATCCAATCCCATCCTTGTAGCGTGGGTTCAATGGATAAGGACAGGAAATAGAATCCAAGAGTCACGGCAAGAAATGTAATGCCAAACAATGCCCATGATACCGGAGACGGAAGACTTGATAATTTTACTGAAATTTTCTCTGGAATCAAGTGACCATGCCTGTGATCAATGGTCACTTTGTCGGGAACTAGTTTATCATGTTTAACGTCCACTTCTATCTTGGATGGTATCAAATAACCATGGCGGTGATTGACGTCAACACTGACTTCTCCAGAGAATATGTTTCCCATAGTTTAACACACCGTGACTTGCCACAAGTGCGTATGACAAGAGACAAGTGGTGACTGGGTTGTTTTATCGGAAATTGAATCCATTTATTAATTTTTGTCACAATATTAGTTATCAGGGTGCAGATAAGATACGGAAAATCAGAGAATGTGTTTCCAATAAACCATAAGTAACTACCTAACCAATTCTTTTCCAAATTTTAATACTAATATTTTTCGGACGAACTTCGTCTCCACTTGTAAAAAATCGCAAAGAGTAAAAAAAATCGTTGTACAGTTGCCGTTTGTTATAATCACCGAATCCTCTTAAGAACTTCGTTCGTTGCACGAAATATCATGACCGGACCACAAATAATTCGACCATTCTCCAACAGGAAGTGGAATATTGTCACCTGAACCTATTAGCGCATCCACACTTTTTACCATTGATGCTTCCGTAATCCGAGGTAAACTTTCTGTTTGTTCTCCTTCCCCAAATGGTATCGCAGTTCCACCGTCAGCCCTGAAAAATAGTCCAGCATACTCTACTGTGACATCACTCCACACGGAAGTACCTCCTGGAAAAAGCTCTTGGGGTGATTTTTGGTCGGGAAACTGAACGTAGACGAACCCAATTGGAACTATAAAAAAACAATTTGTAATTAAGTTGAACATTTACAAACGAATTCTAAAATACCTGCGCTGTCACATTGTTCTTGCAAATAGTATAATTTGTACAGTATCCATGCTAATATTACAAGGACTACAACCAGTGCTAGGTCCTTCAAATTGGAAAAAACCGGTTGACTGCCACTCTCAGACGTTATTTGCAATTGACGTGCATTACAATAAATTTCTAAATTTTGTACGTTTACATCTTATTTTGCAAAATGGTTATTTGGAAAAATAAACTAAAAATTTACCTGATCCCGTAAGCGTACTTGACCGGAAATATATAACCGCATTGTTAACAAAAACCAAAAGCAATACACCTCCCAATCCAATAAGATTGAAGTTTGTCATGATTTTATTTGTAAAATTGGAAAACTGGAGTCGTTGCTATGCTAATATAAACTGCGTCAGCATATTGTCGACACTCTTGAAAGCGAGAAATGAAAGATTAGATTAAATCAAATACACAATTTCCTGTGTTGAAGTATTTTATTTGACAAATCAATATCAATTTAATACTTATCACAACCAGAACAAAACCTTATCAGTTGAAAATATTTGGAAACCTTTTTTAATCTGCCAACCATCCAATTTTCCATTGCCCACTGTCATAGCATACGGGTTTTTTCAGAATTGTTTTTGAAAAGCAAGAATTGAACACGAAAACAGAGAAATTCAGATTCGAATTCGTGACCTCAACTGAGACATTAGCTTAATTTTTTAGCTCCATTGTTATAAACCGTGATGTCTAGGATGTGATTACTTAATATACGAAAAAAAACAATTATTTGTACAAGACCTGAGACAAGCTATAATTTCAGAGTCAAAATCTGTTTTTACTGAAAACATATAAGACACATTTTACAGCGTGTTTGTTAACTTAATACCTTGAATTGAATATTATGACAGTGATAATATTTATCTAAGTGTCGTTATGTCAGTAATACTTTTGGTACCGCAGTTGTGCAAAATCTGACAGTCATCCATTAAGCGTGAAACTAAATTGATAACGGAATGAATGGATTATGTTTTGTATCACTTCGTTTTTTTCTGTTTTCAATAATCAGTAATTAAGTAATTGTGTTTACCAACATGTTAAAACAAATTATTAAACAACTATTTATGTCATCTTTTAAAATTGCAATAAAACTATTTTTCAATTCAATTACATTGCTAGGCAGCAAACACTATCCAATTTAAATTCCACGAACGTGCCGAAATTTGTTGATTTTTAGTTATCATCCATTCCTTAACGAATTTTTTTTTGGCTTTTGGTTTCTGTTGGAACAAAAATTACTTAGTACATAAACAAATCTTAAAAATACTTGAAATTTAAAATTTTTAACCCACCCCTTCAAATTGTGGACGTCTTAAAGTACACCACAAAATCATGTATACCACAATAATGGCGATGAAGTTTGAAACGGGGATCTTTATTGTTTTGGAAAGTAATTCCGAGACCCAGTTCATCTCTGGGATTGCGTAGAAAGAAATCAAATCCCAACTTTTTAGTGCCGGTACAATTGACAGGGATAAATAATAAATGCCAATGGCAAAACACAGAAATCCAAGGGGCGCTGGAATGTTCAACTTGAGTAATACTACGCCCGGATCGTTTTGAACGGCCAGGTCTTTCCGTTCTTCGGACGAAGTTGAATTGCGGTTTTCCATTTTGGAATAGGCTCCTGTTCACTGCTTGAACGACTCTGCCTCAAAAGACAGAAATGAGGAGTGTTTTATAGAAATTTCGTTACACATGAATCAACAGCCTTATCCACCGCAAATAAGCCGTAAATTCCACAGTGATTTACGATTACAGATTAGGGGTAATTGAACTTGTGAAAAGTCAACGGCCAATGGAATAAATTTTACTACGGTTCAGCACTATTCCGAAAGGACAGTTACATGATTGGTTTATTTTGGTGGTAACCGTTTCCATAGGATTTGCAACATAATTTTGCTTCAGAAATAAGACACTATAAGTATTTTCCAATTTATAAAAAAAATTGATTTACTGCTCATGTACATAAACTTTGAGTATTCAATCCTGCCATCAAAATAGTTTGTATCTAAATACTACACCACTACAAATTTTAGACAAATAGATTCCTATAATATTCTGGAAGATCGGCACAATTATTCTCATCATAGTCCTTGAAATACTTGGTAGCAGCTTCTACCCCAGCCTTGGGATCATTTTTATGGAGGACAAACAAACTCTGGGCGCAGGCCATGGACGTTTTTTTATTCAGTCGTTTCAGCACCTTTTCCATCTTGTCAACTAGTTCATCCTCATCCATATCTTGCAGTTGGGGATAAAATCTCGTAAACATTTTTAACATTTGGGCGTCCGAAGCATGGTCAATTAGAACTTTGACATCCACACGACCCGGACTTATTAAAGCGCCGTCCAATTTCTGCAAAATAACATCAATAATTTTGATAAACCTTGAATAAAATTTAGATAATTCTTCACAAAATCTAATTCACTTTAATATGATTTGTGGTAATAAACAAGATCCGTCCCTGCTGCGAGGCCACGCCATCCAGAGCATTGAGAATGCCTTTAAACGTGATTTTAGCCGTGCTAGCTCCATCCACGACATTTCCGCCGTCTCCATACTCCCGATTTTTAAAGACGGCGTCAATATCCTCGATAAGCAGAATGCTATCTGAATGCACCTTGTTCACCGCGAGGGTGAGTCCATCATCCGTCAAATCCGGCGAAGTTAACGAAAGAATGCAAATATCGTACTTTATTTCTCCAGCAATGGCGGTAATCACGCTGGTTTTCCCGGTTCCTGTTTAAAAACTCGAAATATTTGAACATTTTCTGATTTTTCTAATTTTTTTCTTTTTTGAATTCCCTTATTTCTCTCACCCGGCGGCCCATACAGCAAATACCCTCTCCGATAAGGCACCCCTCTCTTCAAATACCAGCCCTTGTGTGCCAGGAACTCTCTCACATCCCGAATCAGCCCCTCCTTCACTCCCTCGCGGAGTATGACACTTTCCAAACTCCTTTTCTTTACGGAGGACCCCATCTTGTCCCAGTCCAGCGTTTTGGTGAGATGATAAAAAGCAATGAGATTCGTGACTCGATCTTTTTTCAGGATTTGAAGGACCTCATCGAGCAAAGCGTCCATTGTTTGGCGATTCCAGGCCCAGGTGTAGAGTTCCAGGTTCTCCTCGCCCCGCCAGAGCCAAAAAGGCGTGTTCCTATAGTAAAAGCGGGATCCTGCAAAAGGAGGAAATCGGAGGAGAAGCTGTTCCCAAGTGGGACAGTCGCCAACTCGCTCCAGGACACAATCCACAACTTGTCCGGGCTCCGCGAAGTTCTCAGCGAAGAGTTTGCTAATGGACCGCAGTAACTGGATGTAGTAGGCGTGGGTGTAGGTGACGGAATCGGAACATGTTTTGCAACCTTTTACTTTCGTGTTGACCTTTAATTTGGAATTATTACGACTTAAATATTGCTTCAAGAGCTAAAAAAATAGGAAATCACTTGCCATCCAAGGTTGCAGCCATCTTAGCCAGGTGTAGGTCTGGAGGCTGCTCCAGGTGAAATATGCGGACAACAGGACGGATCCGGATAAAATGAGAGAAGATTTATGAGAAAAAAACTGTTTTATTTCGGAATTCATTATAAAATTTTTTGCAATACGGCGCAACAGTTTCAAAGTAAAAAAGACTGAAATATTCGATTTTTTTCGTGAGAAACTGCCCAGAAGCTGGCAGGTTATGCACTGAACCTTTTAACAAATGAGAAATATATCCGGGCAAAGGTTTGACATTTTCTATTTTTGTTTTGTGCCTTTCTGCACCACTTTCCGACACCGGTATTAATGTTTAAACCCAAAAGGGTACAGACTCAGCTTTGTAGGTGAAAGATTCCACACTTTTCAAGTCTGCCCTAAAGGAAAAATTTTGTTAAAAAACAAGCAGAATCTAAAGGCTGTTGAACCCAGAAATGAGTTGTTGTAGTTAACGTTAAACAGGAGTTAAGTTTATAACAATTACCCACAATAATCATGAATGCAAATAGGAATTACAATCAACCTCTAGATTAATTTGCGTAAAAAAACCTCAGCTGTCTTTACAACAATAAAATAAAAAAAAGTGATCGGGCCGAGGTGTCGTTTGGGTAAATATCAGAATATTAACTGGCATAATAGTTGGAAAATGTGAATCAAGTGAAGTTATTCAACAATTCAGGAGTCAAATTTACAAGAAAGTGGCCAAAGTGAGAAAAAACTCAACCTTTTTGGCTGGTACCAAAGGTTTCCTTCTAAATTTGGATGAAACTGGAAGTACGAAAGTGGGAACTGGAGGGTATGAACATTTCATTTTTTTTAAGAGTTTACACGGCATACCCAAACATTTTTGAATAAGACTTGTATGAAGACCTGTTTTTTAATAAGCAAACCCTAATCCAAAAAAAGTCCTTTGCAAATCACAGCATGTAACCAGCCTAGTTTCTTTTGTGACTACTCTCTCATTTATTAAACTCTAAAAACTACTCAAGTATTCACTTTTAGTCTGTAGAACAGCAAGTGGCTAAATGATTCCTGATCAGAACAACTTTTTGGACACATCTCATTTCCCAACTTTTTGTGGAACAAACGACAATTTAACTTTTTTTTTATTACAAGTAATTAATTGCCAAAGTTGCGAAACATCATCCTCTTCAACTGGGTGTTTGCAAAGGGCGTTTATTTCTGATGAAAAACTGTCCTCATTCATTACCAACTAGCTAAGAGCAATCAAAGTAAGGAGCCGACGTAAAATTTAATAACTCTTTGTATAAGTTGCCAATCATTTATTAGCCAATGTTTTATGAATAAAACATTTCACTGCTGCTCCAAATATTTATAATGTAATTACTGACTTGAAACGAATTAGTTAGTTCTGGACTAGAGCTATGTTCTCTGAGTGATAGAAGATGAGTCGCAAACTACATCTACAGAGGAAGTTACTAGCACTAAATTTCTGTTTGTCCGACTTTGGATCACTAAGAATAAATGACGAGCTGTATTTAAGGTCAAAGTTGATTTGATTTAATCCATAAATACTCAAAAATATTTCCCCTGTCATCTGAGTGAATTCCTCCAGAAAGAAGCACCCCCTTTTACACTTATTTATTCCGTTGATGATTCCATAAAACTGAATAATTTATCCATGTAAAAGAAAATACTGAATTTTGTTTTAGAAAATAACCACCCAGACAACATACCTTAATTCAATAAAAAAATACTCGTAAAACTTCTTTCGCAGCACTGAAGCAATCTTGATAAAATCAGGTCTTCCTCACAACTTACAAAATTTGTAGTCATCACGCCTTTCAAATTTATCTCACTTAACCCCAATCATTGTAGATTTAAAGCATCACATCGTTCTAATCTTCCGTCCGCTGTAATCCCGTCTATGAAATAAAAAAATCATACATCTTTCATTATGAATCTTAATAACAGCTGTAGTTCACTCGTTAAATTTCTTCAAAACGTATTTCCTTTAAATATTTTCTGGCTGCACGAGGACTTGGCAGAATGTCGGATGTAAGACGGGAAGTACTAAAATTTGGCATGTTTAATAAAATTGGACTTTTGATCACATAAATAACTTTAGACTGGAAAGTAGTCCAGGAAACCGTCGGCTAGTTAAACTTCAAAGCAACTGTTGCAAAGAAGTTTTTAAAGGAAGTCGACGTCAATCATTCACAAACTTTTATTTAATGAATGAAATATTCCACTTCGCCTTTGTTTTTTATTGTTGGTTTGCCGCTAACAAAGCCATCTTGACAATGAACTACCGCACAAAGTTTCATAACCAAGCACGTCAGAGGGTTCGGCGTTTTTTTGTAACATTTTCAATAAAAGCCCAATACCCCGCTGGAAGTTAATTCAGTCCCTTGCAGAAACTCAACCAGCACACTGTGAGCAACTACTATGGCGTCTTTTCTAACTCGTGTAGTCCTCGTTTCGGCCGTCGTGTGTTTTGCTGAAGGGTCCACCCTGACCCGGAGACAGGTATGAAGTTCTTCATTTTAGAGAAAATATTCAGAAACTTCCAATTCTTTTTTTTATTTTTCAGAGACGTGATCTTGTGGCAGAGGTTCGAATTCTTAAATTAAAAAATTAAAACTTGGCATCTAACTTTTTTTTTTAGAAACACGACATGTTGGCAGTGGGTATCACGGCAGAGGCTGAGATGAAGATGACCCCGCCTCAAACCGCCGCTTTTAACAAGGTGTGTGTAAAATGGCGCTCTTTTTCAAATCATTTCATTATCAACTTTTCATTGATTCTTTTAGATGAAAGCTGCCGTGGAGAAGCACCTGGTGACTGACCAAATGAAGACAGACATTTATCTCGCCAAATTTATTCGAAGTGGGTGTCACTTTTTTAAGAAAAAACTCCATTTGACACCTTTAATTGTTTCCTACAGTGAACGGATACAATGCGGATGCCGCCATCAAGGTTATTAACGAAGCCCTCGCTTGGCGGGACGATATGGACATTGAAACCATGAAGGCAACCGAAGGAATTGCAAAATTCGAAGGAAAAACCACCGACCCGGACATTGAAGGCCGACCCGTTCTTTACATGCAAGTGGGCAAATGGGGACTCGCGGGTGCTCTGGCGGGCACAAACGGAACAAAGAAAATGTATCAGGACGCTTTTTAAGCCCTCTTTGAACAAGCCGCCAATCAGGCCATTGACGGAATGGCGAAAGGCAGCAAACACGCCCAAGTATGACGTAGTGGAGGCGGATTTCAATAAAAATTTTGTTTATTTTTAAATTTTCGTTCCGCCTTTCAGTACAACATAGTTTTGGATTACGACGGTTGGACCACGGCCGAAGGAGCTTGTCTGACTGGATGTAGGTCATTGGTGGCTAAATTCTTGAATAATTATTAACTCTTTTTCAACCAATTAGGCATCCCTCTTGTCAAAGACCTTAGCGAACATTACTGCAAATTCTGGCCGGGATTTGTTCACAAGATCGTGGTGCTCAATAGTGAGTGCATTTTTGGCAGAGTTCGTATTTGACTGTGTGTAATTTACCAAACTATTTTTCTGTGCAGCTCCCGAAGACTATAATCTTTTCCTAAAACTGATTCGTCCTATTCTCTCAGCGGATGTGGGAGGCCGTCTGGAGATCTTTGATGGAGGAAAGAAGCCTGGTGTCCGGAGGTTGGGAAGCTTATGGACGCCTTCAAAGTGAGAGGAGATTGCAAGTAGAACGACTTTAATAAAAAAAATCAAGTTTGGAAAATTTCTAAAATATATAATCATTTCCACTATTTTCTGGGCAACATTGAATCATTAAGTAATAAAAGTTTATTGGCTGTAATTTGATAATTTATACGCTACTTGTATGAAAACTGTGCTGAATTTGATCGTCCGGTCAAATATTTCAGGAACTTATGTTTTTAAAAGCACTACAAATTAAGCCACGAGCTGCTATCTGCCAACGTGAAGTTGTATGTCAGTCATTATTGGCTCAAAAATATATAATTGATTTAATAATGAACCATGACCAATTTGTTATAGCACAACTGAGACTCCTTTAAATTATTAGTAAAATATTAACATGTAAGGTGTATACTCCCAAATTACAACCATTTATCTCTTACTCTAATCTCATCTCTGTGAACCTACTTTCCACCAGCACTAATGTGAGACTTTGGCCAACGTACAATCTCACTCATCCCTGTTGTGCTGAAACAAGGATCAAAGGTCAAGCAAATAATGGTACATATGAAGCCGTGCTACGCTGCACTCTGCTTTGGCCAGTGACTTGATGTAGAGATTAAACTGTTTATTCATATTATACATTGCAGAAGTAATACAGATTTAACTGAATTGACCTCCCACCCATCCAATAATATAACTTTAGTCAAGGCTGAACTGTCCAGATACACACTATCCAAATTAAATAAAAAACCAGCGGAAAAACAAAATTAAATGAATAATTGCATTTCCATTGTTTGGTAGCTAATAACTTGAAGAAATAACAATGGATTGTTGCTTAATAACTTGTCTCGTTATCTTCATCTTTTCTCAATTTCAACTCATTTCTACTCAGTCTGCAAATCTGTCTGTGACTTACTCTTCCGTTAAACTGCCACCCTACAAGTACCTCCGTGCCTGGTATGATGGCCAGGACGAGGTCTATCTGTTGGGCTCTGGTGTTTCAAACCGCATTTTGACCTACTCGCTCTCCTCCGACAAGATCCAAACGAAAGGCTCCCTTCCCCTGGACGCCGGCTCTGCAACCCTCCAATCCGATTCGGATGGAAACATATTTTATTTCGGAGCTGACGGTGGTGCTGATAAAATCCAGGTTTACCTACCCTCCGCAAATTCCAGTGCCGTGGTGACCCAGCTCTCGGATAACAAGTGGGACAGTCCCACCCTAAAATTGGATGCTGGGACGGTGCTAATTCTTGGCGGACGCAGCCATTACTACGACATCCTATCCTTTGACATGGCAAGCCGCAAAGTTACTCTCTTGGACAAAAAGTTACCTCGCAGTTTCTGTTTTGCCATAAACTTTAAAAAAAAGGCCTACCTTTTTCCAGACTGGAACGGACCCATTTGGGAATTGGAACTGGAAACGTTATCCTTCAAAAGGATGGTTACTCCAGAGTTTCTCCATTTTAACCGCAAACCCTCGCCAATGACGGATGGGAGCAGGATTTTTGTCCTGGCAACGAGTAAAACGGTGAACGGGTTTAAAAAGGAGGCAGGGTTTTACGAATTTGTCCCCGGCTCAACTATATCAACCTTCAGGCCCGTGAGAAACTGGCCACTAAAGGATGGACACATGCTGTATGATGCCCAGGCGGTTTACGTTCCAAAACTGAAGAGGATCTATGGCTTCGGTTTAATTTTCTGGGATAAAAATGCTAAAGAATTTGAGCATCATGACGATATTTTTTGGATTGATCTTGGCACAGGATTGGATGAGAAACAAGGCCAAACAGAAGCGGAAACCCAGGCATCTTTTGACTTTGAACATGAATTTGTTTGCACTCCTTTGACCCAAGGTATGAACCGTATTTTATTTAAACCAACCTATTTCCTGTCTTAGAATCTTACTATTATGCAGATGACTGGTCCAGGTGCATTCTTTTCAAAAACCAAAGTACGGAATTCGAAGGTTTCTGTGAGATAAGATATTCGCAGAATGTCAGTTGTCGCGACTTGTCATCCGATTCTAGTGAAGACGGCCCTGTCAAAAATATAACTCGTTCTCTCGGAAATGATTGTAGTTTCGAGATCAATCTTGTTTCCGATGACGTGACCCTTGTGTTGTATTGTGGGCTGAGCAATGGTGGCCGACTTGTTCTTAACTTCGTGCCAGGTTTTAAAAAGAAAGTCATAGACAAGCAAAGTGTAGGACTGATCGTAATTATTTTGCAGGTGATGATGAGTCGCCGCTTTTGCAATACTTGGTGATTGTGTTGTTCTCAGTATTGGGAATATTTGTAATTGGATTTTTTATAAGGAGATACAATACAAAAAAGAATGCCGAAGTAAATCATGCTGTGTTTTGGAACGCAGTTCTAAATTGAGAAATGGGTAAATGAAATTACCAAACTTTTTAATGGTGCATTAAAAATTTTGCTCAAAATAACAACGAAATACAATAACAATTAATGGAAAACGGGCCTGAACCAAATTTATCTTAAAGTGTTAAAGACACCTCCCCATAATCCAGTGAATGGCAAACATTTTGTGGGGGTGGATTTTACATATGTACTTATAATTAAAGACTCACAACTGGCCATTGTATAAATATTAAATAGATTGTATAATCAAAACTAAATCAAGGAATGACTAAAGCTTCCCAAATTGGCTCTGACGAATTTAAGCTTGTCTAATGCTTGGATTGAATACCAAGAATTACGAGTATTGCCTTTCATGACATCTATCCAACGATTTTACGCAAACGAAGCTATGATTTCGTTATATCTAAAACATTGAAGTGATTTTCCGATATGGCACAGGACTTGAAAAGTCTTGTACTGCGCAGTAGTACTTGATTTTGTGTGCCGAATTGTTAGGTCCACGGTAAAATAGATATAACGTTTGTAAGCGTCAATTTCACTAATGAAACTGCTATCGTTGAGGTTTTCAGTAATTGCCTATAGTTGTATCGCCTATTTTTGGTAGGTTTGTGTTTAATGAACACTTGTAGTAATAAAAATGACATTACAGAAAGATTAGTTTAATAACTTCGTTATTAGTCTGCCGTTCCCGCAGGATATTGGGGATTAAAACCTAAAAAACTCGGCAAGTTGCAAACCTTAATCACTTGATTTACAATTAAAGCATTTATACAGACCAAAACCGAACAAAATGGGAATATGTTTGTTGATTTACGAATAAACTAATGTTGTTTTAGGCAAAGATAGAAGATAAGTTTAATTAATTGTTTTTTCTACCTAATGGTGGTTTAACTTTAAACGTCTTCTATAACCAATCCTTGAAAGTTTGAAAGTTTGCCTTCAATCCCCTTTGTAGTTTTAGTTGAGTTATGAATCCTTCATAAATAGAGAACAGTTTTCAAGGTATTTTTAAGGAAAAGAACTAAATTGTTTTTCAATCCAAACCCGATCCCCGAAATTAGTTAAGGTTATCTGTGAGTAGAATCTAACTACCGGAATAATATCTAATCAAGTTTGAGCATCCCCAATGTTTTTACAGCCCGTTACCCGAACTTGAACCAGGAAGTTCTGTTTCATTCCAAACTGCGAAGACGAAATATCAACCTGAATCAAATTGCTGAACTGTAAAAATGAAGATTCGCAATCTTTTCTGTATTTCTTTAGAAGTCTGGAATCCAATCAAATGGAAATCCAAATTATCTTTCGGTACATTTACTGCGTTGAAGCGATTCTCTGCCCTAAGCGCCTGGCTCTATCCGCAATACATCACCTGGAATTGGAACCGCTGGAAGCCGGAGCTGACCCCGAAACCCCAACTGATTCCCTGGTTCAGTCTCTCCCTCCTTGTTTTCTCCGTCAACGTCAGCTTCTTTTGGATCGGGCTCGGTGAAATCCTTGCGTTCAAAAAGGATCCCGATTTTTCCTCTGTTCAAGTCCTGTTCTTGGTATATTACACCTCCTTCGCCACTTATGCAAGTAGCATCATTCTATTCTATGCCTACCGAGGAAACGCAATAAAGTTTGCGCTGGGCAATCTGCAAATCCTAAAAACGGACGGCGACGGTATGTCAATTATTTTGAGTTGTAAAAAATATAAAACAATCCTCTTATTTTCAGACCATCCAGGCGACATGATTGACCTCTTTCTGCACCTCCTGATAGCCTACCCATTTCTAATAACTTGCACCGTGGCGTCCATTCCCCTTCTGCAGAGTAATATCGATCCAACTTATTTTTGGTTTAAGAACACCTCTGCAATTCCGCCGGAGCCCAAATTCTTTTTAAGGGTTCTCATAATTTTCCTTGCATGCTTTCATGGTGCCTTTGTCTTTGCGGACTCACTCATTTCTATGGTAAACGTGGCACGGTCAATAATACGCTGCTTTAAGGCCATGTCAAGTCCTGGCCAGAAAAAAGCTATGAGTTTCTCGAAATCTCTGCTGAAACTTCGTCAACTTTCCATCGTGACAACGGTGTCTAATCAAGGTTTCTATTACATGATTCCCGGCGGTTTATTGGTATGTCTGGTCGTTTGCTGTGTGTCGGCGTATTTTGTTGTCAAACTCAGTTCCCATCTTCCATTGGTTTTATCATTGTTTTCCATTTTGCTAATGGTATTAGCCGTTATTTTTGCTCATGTCGTGATTCCCATGTTTGCAGATATTACAGTGCAGTCACGCAATTTTATTTATTTTTGGAAACGCAAGGAATGCTCGGCCCACCGAAAACTGCAGATAAAGAGTTTTAGAGCCTTGGGATTATGGGCGGGACCTTTTTTTCTGCTTGACACTCAGACAAGAGGAACATATCTGGAAATGGTGATGTACAACAGCATTAGTTTGATTATGTCGATATAAGCCAAGTTACAGGGGCTGTGCTCAAAACGTGGCAGAATGGAGGCGCAGTTTATTATTTAGTATGCCTATATGGCAAATATTCATTACAATTTTATCAATGCTTCAGCATACAAGATTGGTTAGGCTATTGTAACATTATGTCATCATTACAATGTGATTGTATTGTTTCTTGGATATAAAAAGTCGTTAAATTATAAACCGCTGGAATCCAAGTAAAACAAAGATTAGTTTTATAACTTTTTTTGCCGATTGGTAAAGAAACCGGGAAATTAAAATAAAAGCAACTTTTATAGTGAGTAATATAAACAGTTCTTTCTGCAACTACTTCAAAGTTTTCTACCCCGACTTACAGCAACAACCCTTATTTCACGAAAGTTAGCATGTTATGGCATGTATAACCTTAAAAACAAATATTCTCCGATTGATAAATAATATTAAATAAATTGTGTTGCTGATCAAATAATAAGCCAAGGATAATCTTCATTTCCTTTTTTACTTATCTTTGCACTGGATCAAATTACAGAGTTTACCTGAAAACCGTTTTATAACATTCAAGGAAAAATCTTATTTTAGAAACCAACAGCCTCGATACCAAGCATTTTTTTCCTAGCCGTAATTCCAGCAACGGGTGAAAACTAAAAGATGACATTCTTCGCAAAATTCAAACTTTTTTCAAAAGCGTCTAACTATATTTTTGCGCTCTGGAATTATTAACCATCCTAAGGAGTATTTACGGCATTGAAACGATACTTGGTTCTAAGTGAGTGGCTCTATCCCCAGTTCATTACCTGGAATCGTGTATCGTAGAAAGCTGAGATTAATCTAAAAACCAAACGGTTTTCTTGGTTCATTCTCTCACTACTTCTCTTCGTCGTCAATCTGAGTTTCATTTATATCGGATTCTCTGAAATCCTTGCGCACACAAAAGATCCCAAGTTCTCTTCCACACATGTTCTGTTTTTGGTGATGTACACTTCCGTCGCTTCCGTTAATTCTGTCGCAATTCTCTCCTACATTCGACAAGGCCACGGAATAATCTTTGTTTTGGGTAAATTAACCGCGAGTAAAGTGGTTCTTGTTGCTACTGGTATGCGAGACACGTAGTAATAAAAAAAATTACTACAAATAAAAAATAAACCTCTTTCTAGAACCCTCCGACTTGGTTGGCCTATTTCTACATTTACTGCTCCTCTTCCCATTTCAAATACCCTTGACTACCGTCGCTATCACCCTTCTTTATCAGAATATTGATGATCTAACTTACTTTTTGTTCCGGGATATTTTCGACATGTCACCAGGTCTCAAATTATTTTTTTGAATTCTCATTTTCATTGTCACCACTCACGGCTCCCTGGTTATGTCTGGCTTACTCGTAACCATAACAAATGTGGCAAGAGCAATTCCACTCTGCATAAAAAAATATGTTGATGCCTGAAGGAAAGTTTTTGAAGTTTGGTGAATCTTTATTGAAATATCAGCAACTGTCCGTGCTGACAACGGTGACCAATCAAATATTTGGGTACATATTTCCAGCCGGGTTTTTGATTGGATTGCTTGTGTGAATGATTTCCGTCTATTTCCTGATTAAATTGAGTACATATCTACCCCTACTTTTGGTTATATTTTCGATTGTAGCCGTCATCGTAGTTGTCCTTGCCGTGGTTCCGATGGAAGATTACAGCTCAGTCAGCTAAGTGGATTCATTTTTGAAAAATAAAAAGATGCTCGAGCCACAGAAAAAAACAGTTACAAAGTTGTAGATCTCTGGCTTTTTGGGCGGGGCCATTTTTTGTGTTGAGTAAACAAGCCAGAGGAAACTATCTAGAATTGGTGTTCTATTACAGTATCAGCCTGGTTATTTCAGTTTAAGTCGGTACTTTAAGTGTTTGGAATAGTTTGCTTTCTGTTATACTGTAAAGCATGCATGAGAAGCATGTGAATGTTTAGCGCGAGCCAGAGGGGAAGTGCTTATGTAACCGTTAAGGCCGTCTGTCCGTCTGTCTGTCTGTCTGTCCGTGGGTATCATTTCCGGCGTTCCACAATAGATATGGTTTCCAAATTTTTACCGCATGTAAAACACGTCAGTTTAGGAGTTAAGTTCGAAGATGGGCAATACCGGTTGGAAAATAAAAATTTTGTAGTGGTGGTCCAATTTACATGAAAAACGTGCAGTGGTGGAGGTATGCCAAATTTTCAAACTCCTCCTATCGAGTTAAAATTTGGCACACACTTAAAGAATTTTAAGTAAATGTTAAATCCGAAATTACATGAACATGGACCAGGAAATAACAAAAATTTAGTGCTGGTAACCCCCGCCGATTTTGAATACTTTTTGAAAATTGGCCCGATCGACCCCAAATTTTGCATGCATGTAGTAAATGATGAATGATTAACAAATTCCAACTATGAAGAAAATCGGAGTAAGATTAAAAATATTTTAGTGATAACAACTGCCACTGATTTTGAGTCACTTAGCCAAACTTGTCCAATTCACTCAAAATTTCAATTATTCGTTAAAACAAACATTCAAATAAAGTTCGGAAGGCCATAATCGATATTACAAACACTCTGGCTCGGGCTACGTGAGGCTGTACTGGAGGGTTTTATTTTTAAAAATAAACCAATTCTGTTTTTAATTAAAACCACAAACAACATCATTTTTTCATTCCATATTTTTACTTGTCTGACCCAATCTAGTATGTTCCTGAGCTAACATTTGTCATTTCTGCAGTTAGCATAAACAATTACCTGAATATTGGACCTCTGGAAGTCATAGGAAAGATTTAGAATGAAAACTGTGAACTCGGATGAATTATAAATGAAATTGAATTGGAGTTTGAAGCATTGCAGCAATCCATGTTTCCAATTCCCATGGATTTATAGAAATAACAACCGGTTAGGGTTTGATTGGTAATCATTAATATTAGACTCCACATATATACAATTTTTAATTTATTAATTAGTGAAACGGTTGATTATTCTAGACCAGTCGGCATATGGTTGAACATGACTTAGTACTACCCAAACCCCTGAATTTATTTTACTTTCGCATCACAACTTTAATCCAATAAGCCAACAAACTAAGCTGGGCTGAAACAACAAGTTTGACAAAAACACAAAACCAGAACAGTTTCTGGAGTAATTAGGCTTGTGATGCAATTCATTTTGTTTTTGTAATTGTTTCTTCTAACAATTGTAGTTCGCCCGCTAGCTCAGCTAACTACCTTTGATACTGACACTGACCCTGCTCTATTTTAAGCTACTGATTTGCGAATTTATGACAATGACTTGACTGGAAACTGGGAATGTTACAAGTAAAGAATAGTGCATTTATTCCAATTGACGCAAAATAGTTCACCAATTCAGTGACAAAACTTGATGCTTTTAAATTTAGTTTAGAGTAAAACAAAGCTATGTTCACTGGAGGACTTGTAGAGAAGTTCTGCTCGAGAGAGAGCCGGATTCTTCTCAAATCCAACTCAAATAGAAAAACGCCCCCATGCCACGGGGCATAAATTGACCAATCATCATTTTACACAAAAACACCTTCAATATCCTTAGCCAATGAAATCTTAGGTTAACAAACTGGTTTAAACTGGAATTATTGAAGGACATTAGGACATGAACTTTTGAGAAAAGAGACTCGAATTGACTTATTTGACTAATTGAGTGAGACTGGCTGGAGACATGTGAAATGATAAAATAAGAATTTAAATACATAAATGAAATGAGCTACTGCGGATACAGTTTTGTATGAATAAAAAAAATAAATAACTTATGCGATAAAAACCGTGAATACATTATTTTGATGTCTTTATGCCGTCATAACAAATTTTGCTGTTAGCTCCATAAATAATAACACACCATGAGTGATTAAACATATTTATTCAAAAACAACCAATACGTTTTTTTCTATTTTGTATAAAAACAAAGTCATTCATTACTTAGATTAGTAGAGAAAACATTTTTAATACTTTGACTTGAACACAAAACGTCTGTAAGTATGCAATTTGTTCCTACGTCGTATTTATATAGTTAGGAGACTCGAACAGTTTTTTTAATGTGTGTTTGGCAATTTAATTCTTTCATTTTTTGGTGTAATATTCTTAAAGTAAAATTAGGCAATGTATGTTACCTATTAAACTAGCTTTTTCAAAATACTTTTTTGAAAGTGCACCCTATTTATAAATTAAAATTTCCAATTTATTTATTTTTGATTGAATTTCCTAATGACATTAAGAAAAAGAAAATTGCTACTCCACCATACCCAGATTTTAATTGTCATTGGCAACGACTATTACGTAAAATTTGCTTATACATTGAATTAATACAACCTTGTTGCTTATACCAATAAAAGGAGTAAATAAGAGACCAAGAACTGGTTTCCAGGGCACATGCAAGGAGACAGAATCAATGGTCTCAAAACAACTTTGTTCTTTTGCTCTGTTGCCTCCAGTTGTTACAGCTTTGGTAACTTAATATACTTATCATATTAATAAATGTGCTAAGTCTGTGGTGTATTGGGTCTATACAAAATTCGGGTATTCCACTGACAATGTTCGGGAATGTCTCATTCGAAAGGGTATCCCAGTGGGCTGCGAGCCGTCGTATTTTAAAAAATCTCGCACGGCCCATGTGGGTGTGGCTGGGGGGTGAACAATATTTTTGACAGGTATCCCATCATGCGATACATCATTTTTAAGGTCTTTAGGAGGGGAGTAAAAACGTAAATGGTCATATTGACCTGTGACCATCCGTGACCGTTTTATGACCGTTTCCAACATTAAGGTGAACCATATATTAATAAACCCATCGTGTGATACATCATTTTAAAGGTCTCAAGAAG
>JAAXNX010001050.1:0-20508 GCA_036491905.1 Folsomia manolachei
AAGTATCTAAAGTATCTAATAATTTGCGTTCAACTAAAGCCAAGATAAGCAAAGCCTAGTTAAAGTAAATTTAAGTTTCTGCAAGAAATTTAACAAATTTCTAAACCCTATCTCTTCCTCTGATGACATTACTCTTATTTTCCGGTTATCCTCTTAATTACAGACTTATCTAGGTTTACCATTAGTTAAGGCCGTAGCTGGGTGAATACAATAACAGGAATCAATCTATGCTGAAATGTGCTATAATATGATATCTATACAATTTAGAGTATTTCGGTACCTACCTAATCATACCATAGCTTAGCCTAGAGGTAGACATAGACTATATTTAAGTAAACTACAATTACGCCATATTAAATTAATATTATTAATGATGTTACTGTAATTATTTATTTATTTGAGTTACAAGCTAATTGCAGGCTGCAATTTGCAGCATATTTGTAAAAGTTGATGAGATTTCATTAGACAGAGTTTTGTTAAGAGTACACTTGGACACTAACTTATTATCGTGGTGGAAAAAAATGCTGCTAAATCCTTCTTATTGAAGTTTTGTTACTCCTGTTCTCACTTAATTTGGTGGTTTTTGTAGTAAAGAAATATAGTTATGAACTGACTAAAGTTGGATTTAAGACCTTTTTTAATGCACTTGAAATTCCTTTGGGTATGCCGAAATACAGGTACTTCGGGAAAGGGTCGGATTAAGAGGCATCGGCATCCAAATTATAATTAGATGCATAAAAAGAACCCTTCATGCCTTAAAGGACCTTTAATTGTTAAATAGCTTGGCGACTTAAAATCCTGGGTCAGTGTCACATCATCGTGGTGGAAAAAAATGCTGCTAAATCCTTCTTATTGAAGTTTTGTTACTCCTGTTCTCACTTAATTTGGTGGTTTTTGTAGTAAAGAAATATAGTTATGAACTGAACTGAAGTTGGATTTAAGACCTTTTTTAACACACTTGAAATTCCTTTGGGTATGCCGGCCTGTAAAATGCAGGTACTTCGGGAAAGGGTCGGATAATCCGACTCGGGTTAAGGAAAGGCATCGGCATCCAAATTATAATTAGATGCATAAAAAGAACCCTTCATGCCTTAAAGGACCTTTAATTGTTAAATAGCTTGGCGACTTAAAATCCTGGGTCAGTGTCACATCCAATTTCTTTGCATAAAGACGTAAAAAGTAGTTATCCAAGGTTTGAAGTCCGCACTTTTTTACATTTAACATGGAGAAAGTCGCCGTGTTGCTTACCATCCTGATATTTGGACAAGGTAGCTTCAAATCCTGCACTATATAATATTTGCGAACTATTATTTTGCCAATTTTTACCAAATTGTGCCCATTTCAGCCTCCGCATTCCTCCCTAACTTCCCCAAATCCCTGTCCAACTCCTCCCTGACCCAATATCTTTCCCAGAAACACCCACCAACACGTATCGTGGGTGGAGCCGTAGCCCAAGAAGCCGCCTTCCCTTATCAAGTCTCTATCCAGCGATATTCCTACAAAGGCAATGAATCCTCCTCCGAAGAAGACACTTCAACCTCAAAAGGCTCCCATTTTTGCGGAGGATCCATCGCCTCCTCCCGTGTAATCGTGTCAGCGGGTCAGTAAGTACAAAGTTCGCAAGGAATCCAGGTCAATTCTAAGTATTAAAAATATTTCCAAAAATATTTTTGCAGTTGTGCCAATGGTCAAAATTCTGACTACGTGAGAATCTGCGTCGGCACGAATCATTTAGGAGAAACGCACTGCTCCAAGTTACATGTCGTGGAAAAGATCCTGATTCACGAGAATTATGACTCGGATCAGATTGATAACGATATTTCGGCATTTATAGTGAGTAAAAAAAATTCAAAAAAATTTCAAATTTTTTTCAAAAATTTTCAAAAAATTTAAATCACGAAAAACCTTTCAGCTTCAAGAACCGCTCCATTTCGACCGTACCACAGCTCCTGTGACGCTCCCACAGCCACAAGTGGATAAGGATGATACAATGTGTGTCGTAACGGGATGGGGTAAGTGATAAGCTTTCCTTAGCCGTAGATGATAAGGTTAACAAGCTTATCTTCCTGACAGGAACTACGGAAGAAGGAGGTTCGGTCTCTGACCAACTTCGCTACGTTGAGGTGCCCATTGTTTCCGATGAGTATTGTAAGGAGTGCTATGGCTCCAGTGAGATTACGGGGTCCATGATTTGCGCCGGGGTGGAAAAAGGGGGCAAGGATTCTTGTCAGGTGAGTGGAATTGCAAAATTGTTGCAAAAAATGAAGGAAAATTGAGTTTTGCAATAATTTTTGTCTTGTTTTGCAGGGCGATTCCGGAGGTAAGTTATTTTAATTACTGCGTTAATTACCGAGAGGTCACTAATTCCTAATTAATGACACTAATGCACTACTTAGGTCCAATGGTGCTTAAAGGCAGTAAAACTCTGGTTGGGATTGTTTCTTGGTATGCAAATTCCTAAAATGACGAACTTTCACCAAACATATTTTTTGTGACAATTTCTTTGCATTTTTTCAGGGGATACGGTTGTGCTAGACCAGGTAACCATTCATTTCTGCATTATTTAATGTCTTACATTTAATTAGTTAATGATTAATCGAGATTGTCGGATTCGGAACGAAATCTCAATTTCCCCACTGTATAAATCTTAAGTTATCTGTGTTACCCTTCTGATAAGTGACTTATCTAATTTCAGGATATCCCGGAGTATACACAAAGGTCACCCGATTCGTGTCTTGGATCCAGTATATTATCCAGTTATATGCATAATTTCGAAAATATCTCAATTCTTAAATTGTTATTTATTCTCGCTCTTTCTTGTCTTATCCGATTTTTATTTTATGTACACGCAATTTTCAAGCATTTGGTAAAATTACTGTAAAATTAATTTCGAATAAATAATTGCTGAATTTTATCCTGCATGATTCGCAGACCAATTTTGGAAATTTCATGCAAAATCCATTTTAGCAAATTAAAAGGTCGAGATTTGCTGACAAACAGGTTTGGGCATCTACTGGCCATTTTCCGGACTAACTCCGAGTTTGACAGATTCACCCAATATTCGCAAATTTAATTGTTTAACAATTTTAATAGAGTTGCGATCAATTACCAAAACGGGTGAAGTTATCATTTTGATAAGTGTCAAAGTTGCGTGGTTCTACCCCAATTTTGCGAAGTTGTCGTCGCCTTATTGAAGCCAAGTGACGTGATTTCCGTGATAATTTCGAAACCCATTAAATTACTCTTGCCACCAATTAATTAATGATGGCAGACCGCGACCGTCGCGCAACCCGGGCGGAGTTGGAGCGAAAAAAGGCGAAATTAGCGGAACTCAAGAAAGAAAAGGAAGAACGGTTGAGAAAAGCGACGGAAAAGAATTCACAGCTACAAAGTTTGGTAAGGTTTTTAACTAATTGTTATCATTTTAGAATTATGGTCGAATTTGGCGTACACGAACTTAAAGTTACAAAATTGCATGCCATGAATATCGCTAATCATCGATTAATGGAATTCATTCGCTATTTTTTATCATAAATAATCGGCATAAATCATAAAAAAGAATTTAGTCGAAATACAGGGATGCATGATATGATCCGTACTATTTTTATGATAGATTAATGTCCTTCGTGTCAGACAATACTATTCATGAGATACAGAGATCATTTGACTAATGGTCTATCCGCAAAGTATTTCATGTCCATGTCCAGCTAATGTATTGCTAAATTGGTAGAAATAATCTACATCTGTTAGTAGAGCTACAATTTGTAGCCTACAAATAGCTTGTTTTCACTCTGTTAGTGGTTTTGGTGACGTGCCACTGTTTGCAATATGCTTCAGTAGCATATTTGCTACTTATTCAGTCAGTTATCCAAGTAATTTGTGACATACCACAAAAACAAGATGCTGCCTTCCGTTAGAGCTTCAAATTCTAAAAATTGGAAAGAGGAAAAGGAACGGAAGCAGGCGCGGATTAATTCCATGCGCGCCGAGAGAGCGGAAAGGGTTAAGATAAGGACCCTTGCGCTTCAACAGAGTCTATATTCTGCTAACAATAAGGCATTGTTGTCAACAATTTGTTGAGTATTTGGGAAAATGCAATCAATTTCATTACAATTTTTTTAACAGGACCCCGGTGGCAGTGGAGATGCAGGACCGAAATCATTTGATGACATGGAGGATATGTTGTCTTCCCTGGGAATTGATCCGGTGTCGAGTAAGATTCTTGAAGTACTTTATTTCCGGTCTGTTCTTGACAACCATTTCAATTTCCAGAAAAGATGAGTAGCCTAAGCGCTGCGGCATCAGATTCTATAACGGCGTCCCCAGATTCCAGTCTTGTCTCTAAAGATGCTTCCCTTAAAGGGGATGAGGGTCAAAAGTAAGTAAACCTAGTTTTAAAATGTGGTTATTTAAGGAATTAAGTGATTTACTTAATTGTACTTTCCAGGAAAAAAGTAAAACTAGTTGTGACTCAAGTAACACAAACGAATATACCGGCCGTCGAGAAAGTTACTTATTCCAAAGATACTCAAACGGCGCAGAGTGGACCTGATCACAGAGACTGTAAGTCAATTATTCATTTAACTTTGTCAAAGTGTAAGAAAGCTTCCTAGATTGTAGCACAGTTAGACAAGATACCTGTCTCTTACGTTTAGCACAGTGCCAAAAAAAACGTGAAGGACAAAAGAAATGAGGTCTTTGTAAGATTGAGGATGTCGGATACCTTTAGCAGATTCTTAGGTAGCATTAATTTTTACACTCGAATTAGATGGGTCCAGTATGAACTTTAATTGAGGTCCAGAAGAGTACGTCAGGGAAATAGTTGTTAGTTTTTGCCATGTTTCGTAACTTGTGTAATTTCCATATTTATTCTGAATTTTGTGATATTTCTACTTCCCATGCAAAGCCTACTATGATATGTGGCTGAAACCCCGCAAAGGTATAATTACTTATTATTACATAGTTAGTTTCTTACATTTCAAAAGCAATTTCATGCATTCTCCATGTTCCATCATCCTTATGCGAATCGTGGATTGTGAATGTGAATATCAACTGCTTATCGGAATGGTTCTATCCATTAAGATACATTGTAAGAGTTGCTGCTGGCGAACCTAAATGAAATGAGAGAACGCTTTGGGTTTGCAAATTCAAAAATTCCAAGAGATTGTGGTATTACCGAATTGTTTCTGAATTTTAAGTTGCGCATGATTCATTGCATTGAAATAATAGCCAGCATGCAAATCATATTATTGTTTTTTGTCAATTTCCAATTTGTTGATGAATCTTATTCGCATTTACTAAAAAGTTTATTAGACTATCCGTGGATGTAGAACTATGAATTGATTGTTGACTCTGTTTTTATTTAATTTCGTAGCTCATGCATTCGACTATTACGGTAAGTTCTCGTTTGTGTTGTGACTTTGTTGTGTTGTCAATTTTACAAAGTTTTCGAAATTCGAGTCAGTGTCAGATATGTTTCCTTCAAATCAAAAGTTTAGACTTTATAATTTTATTGTTTTATTCTTCACTATTCAAGTTAGACTAAATAAGTTTTAAAAAAATGTGAATTTCATCCGGCATTTTTTTGTTAGTCGAAGGTTGGTTGTGTGCATTTGCGTTTACGTTAATTCTTTGTTCTGTAATTGGTTTGGTTTGGGTGTTGGGTTTTTTAATTTGGATTTAATCTTGCTATTATTTGCTGGTTTAGTTGAGTAGTTAGTTTCTTAAATTAAAGCTTATGAGGTCAAGTATTTAAAAGTATTTATATATGGTCTTGGTTAATTTTCATCCTATTTTAATTTTATACTTGGTTTAATTGAGTCTGCATTCCCAAAGAATAAGTTGTCTCATTCATTTACGCCGATTTACAAGCACTGGTTTACCAATTGGTTCATTTTCGACCTAAATGTATTATAAAACATTTTAAAGTTGTTTTGTCCCTCTTTTATTGTCACCACATTTTTCCTTTTATATGAACTTGTCGATATTAAAAACACGGACATTTTTGGTATTTTCTCCATTTTATCTAGACGAATACAATCTAAATCCAGCTCTTGGTTTAGAATGGGATGACGAGTTTGCAGGTAGAACATCTTCTCTGTGTTATCTTCCCTCATTCTTGTCCCTGTAATCTTTTTCTTGGTTGGTTTTTTTATGGTTGATATTTTGCAATGGCATCGCAATTAAATGCTCATCTGTGCTGATTCATTGCTGGGTTAATTACATTTGTTAATGGCAAGAATTTGTAATTCGTGAAATGACGCTTATTTTAAGTTACGTTTTGGTGAACCGTTTTATTCACGAGGTGAAAGTGTGCGTTTCTTCTTGGGTTCAGCTACATATCATTTTTTGCTTTGCTGGAGAAACTAACTGAAATATTTAAAGTTTTTGATGGTGACTAATTACAAATTGCAATACAACGTCGCCTGTATCCGCTATTAGCCGGCTGTTACTTAGTTGTAGTTGTAATTAACTGCTTTGTGGTGATTGTACGTAATCGCAATGAATTTTGTTACTTCGATAAGATAAGGTAAATGCAAATGCACCTCCACACACGACCATTTTGTTCCTTAACATGTCTGCAACAATGTCGGCACGATATAATGTCTGACAAATTCAAGTTTATTTATTTTTATTTGCAATATTTTAATTTTACTGACCAAAATTGAAAATAGGCTTTATTGATTTTGACACAAATCCACGATACCGCTTCAAATAAGCTTTGCCTTAAATTGGTTGTATTTTTGGTTTGGTTTCCTCCTCCTCTATTCTCCCTTCCCATGAAATTCGAAAAATTCACACTGACACAGTATTGGCTTTTGATGATGATCATCAAGCGGACGAGGAGGATTCTTCTCTCACCCTGGATCATCACCGTCCCCACAAATTACCTCCTGGAATATTACCTCACGGCTTTCCCCAAGCGGTTGATGTCCAACCAGCCCTCACCGCGACGGACACTGCAGCAAAGAAGGAGGAAGAGGAGAAAGTTGTGCAACCAAAAACTTTAAGTGATGAAGAGAAACAGATGCTTCTTATGTCGCAACCATTTCAAAGATTTTTTGATAAATCCGTTCGAATCATGGAGAGAGCTCTTTGTGAGCCGCATGCTGACATTTTTATTGATTACTCCCGATCGGCGGACTCGGATGATGCCAGGTAAGAGAGAAAATTGGCAAGAAACAGTCTTGATCTTGATAAAGATGTTAATTGATTGTTTTTCTTTACCAGTGACGAAAAATCCGCTACAAGGTTATCCCTTAACCGAGTATTTTATGACGAGAAATGGTCCAAGAACCGCTGCGTCACATGCTTGGACTGGTCCGCCCAGTATCCGGAACTTTTGGCAGCGAGTTATTCCAATAATGAGGATTCTCCCCATGAACCCGATGGCGTCTGCTTGGTTTGGAATACAAAGTTTAACAAGACAACGCCAGAGTATGTGTTTCACTGCCAGTCGTCCGTTACTGCGGTCTCATTTGCGAAGTAAGTGGGAATTTTTTGGCATGTATTTGTTTTTTTTGTTGGAGAAAGTATTAATTGTTTGTAACTTTGCTCAGATTTCATCCGAATCTCGTTCTCGGTGGGACCTACTCAGGATCCATTGTTCTTTGGGATAATCGAGTAGAGAAAAGAACCCCTGTGCAACGTAGTCCTTTAACCACGAATGCTCACACGGTAAAAAAATACAATCCTTAAATTATAGCTCACTAAGAACAATGCAAGTTAATATTTTACCTGAATTTTTCCTGCAGCATCCCGTATACTGCCTTAAAGTAGTTGGAACACAAAACTCTCACAATGTCATCAGTATTTCTACGGATGGGAAACTTTGTTCTTGGTCTTTGGACATGTTGGGTAAAAAAAAACATTTCGATTTTGATATTAATAATGCGGGTTTTCCTTCAATTCCATTTTTTATTTGTTCTAGCCGCACCCCAAGAAATATTAGATCTTCAACACAAGCAGAACAAAGCCGTGGCAGGTAAGAAAGAATATTTCGACAAATACTGCATTTTAGTTCAAAGTAATTTTGTTCCTTATTTAAATGTCTCCTTCTTTACAGCAACTTGCCTCGCATTTCCGCAACAAAGCGTCAACAACTTTGTAATTGGGAGTGAAGAGGGATCAGTTTACTCGGGTATGCAAATTATTTTGTCGCCCATTTAAAATTACTAACTAATTTATTCCTATTTCAATTTTCAAGCTTGCCGTCACGGTACTAAAACCGGAATTCTGGACAGCTTCGATGGCCATCATCACGCCCCCATTACCGGGATTCATCCCCACAATGTACCTGGTCCTGTGGATTTTTCACACCTCTATTTGACTTCAAGTTTTGATTGGAGTGTAAAATTGTGGAGTTTGAAGGTAAAGAAAATTTAAGAAAAATGAACGGTTGACCGTAGCAGTCAAATAATAATTGTATTTCTTCTTAAATTATTTTATAGGAAACGAAACCAATTTACTCTTTCGAAGTTGGTGGTGATTACATTTACGATGTGGCTTGGTCACCAATCCATCCCTCCGTATTTGGTAAGATAATCAAATCCAGTAACGATTTCGACATGAAAATGAAAGTTTTATTGTGTTGTAGCGGATGTGGATGGTGCTGGAAAATTAAATCTTTGGAACCTAAACAACGATACCGAACTCCCATCCGCGACTGTGACCGTGGATGGTCCAGCAGCTCTTAATCGCGTCTCCTGGACTCAATCTGGCCTTCACGTCGTCGCTGGGGATGACATGGGCAAGATTTCGGTATATGATGTCGGCGAGGTAAGGATGTTCTACTTTTGCAGATTATTTTTGCAAATTAGCAAACAACACAATAATCCTAATCCTGAATCTCTATTCTTTAGCAATTGGCCAATCCAAGACCCGACGAGTGGACAAGATTCGCCAAAACTTTAGCCGAACTCCAAATAAATCAGACGGGCGATGATTTAGACTCAATTACAATGAGTTCTCGTTAACCTTTTCTAACTAAGCCAAATATAATGCCTTTCTTTTCAAATAAAAACTAAATTAAACAATCCAGATTATCTGTTGTTCACGCTACTTTATTCAGCAAAACGTGTCACTACTAAACACGAACGATTCCAAATGAATTATATATGTGTACAATATTTATACAGTTTACGAGGGTTTAGTAATTGAGGATAATTGAACTTGACTATTTTTCCTTTATCTCTACCCCAGCAAGGATAACAGTAGATTGCCTTTTTCCACCGACTGCCGCTGACCTCATCATATTTACTTATACTTGGGGGCAGGGGATCCTTCCGAGTAGTCGCGGCCAGAAGCGACAAACTGCAAGGAAATTAACAAAATTAAGATAAGTTAAACAATGAAAAATAGTAGAATGACATGTTTAACTGTGTTTTATTAGTTTACCTTATATTGCTTGTTAGTATAGTCATTCCATGGCTCAGGGTTAGTCCTTCTATTCCACGTAACTTCCGGGCTTTTGGTGGCCAGTCGGAAAACATAACCTCCAGCCAATATGGCACCGGCTGCCATCAGGGCGTAGATGGGTAGAATCTGGATTACAACACAAAAGGATGAAATTAGTGACTAAAATTATATTTTAGGAGACAAATCCAATAATTTTAGACAATACCACTCCCACTTACGGCAGGGTTCTTCTTAATGCTGGACCATGTAAGGCCCGAAAGTCCAATTCCTTTACCAGACATGTCGACTGTTGACTGTGTCAAGTTTTTGGTAAATACCTGAAAATATACAAATTCAGGAAATTAGTCCTTGCTTCCAGTCGTCCTAAAGAAAGATAACTTCAAAGATATCCATTTTCAAAATTAAACCAAAAATAATTAATTTAAAAAAGTTTAGCCTAGATTTTCTCCTTGTTTTTTGTCTCCTCTTGACCTTATCCTAATCCTATCGCTTATCTTCTTCCTATCCTAAATGATAAATTGATTTTATCACGCAACCCTTACCAAATTTAAGATAAGCGTAGAAAATTTCGAAAATCAGCGACGAACAATCCAGGAGCGAAGGACGATTCAAGAACGGAGGCCAGTTCCTGGGGTGGGTTGATCCAGGGGTGGCGCGAGGTTTAAAATTTTGCAGTTTTTTTCGGGAAACCAAGAATTTATTTTTTTGAGTTTTTGTAAATAAACAAAAATCTAAAGTTTTTTCAAAAAAACGAAATTTTGCCAAAAAATGGGTCGCCAAATGTGACCCGGACCTTCTTTTGGGGGAGTGAGGCTGATTTTGTGAGTAAGGAAAGACCGGTCTGTAATTTTAGTTGGTTTGGAAAGAGCAAGCAATAAAATGGTGAGTTAATAAATAATTTACTAATTATTTTTAAATTTGGATTAATACGACAATTATAATTCCAGGCAATATTTGGAGTCCAACTCGCCTTCTCCATGATTATGGCCAGTATAATATCGAAGGCTGGGACTTTTTCTTTGGCCCGATATTTGCTGTGTAATACGGGGTACGCTGGGTTATCTGTATTGTATTCCTTTAAATTAAAGTCTAAATTGCTAATAATTACCTTAATAATTGTACCAGGCTCGTCCGCTACCTTCATCCAACGGACTCGGAGCTTCGAGACCTAGCCAAAGTACCGAAGGACATTATGTCAAGTGGAAAAGGGAAAGGAAAGAAAGGAGGAGGCAATAAAGATGACAAAAATTCGAATACTTTTCATATCCCTAAAAATCTGGAAGTTCCCGTGAGTTCAAAAGTACCGAAGGACATTATGTCAAGTGGAAAAGGGAAAGGAAAGAAAGGAGGAGGCAATAAAGATGACAAAAATTCGAATACTTTTCATATCCCTAAAAATCTGGAAGTTCCCGTAAGTTCAGGCTAAAATAAGCTTTATTTTTTGGACTACTACCTAATGTTGGGTTTGAATTATAGCTGGAAACCGTAAAAGTGACGCCGGTCGAAGTTATTCATCTCCGGTTTTATTCAGAGTATCACTGGGTTCTGGATTACACCATGTATGCGACACTTATCTACATTGTGACTGAAGTGAGTAATGCATTTTGGAAGGCTGCTAAATAAGAACTTTGGATATTATTTGAGTTTCAATTTATGACTGTGTTGCTTTTTTTCTTTCAGATTTACTACGCCTTCTTCAATGTCAAGGATGAAATGAATCTCTCCGTGTATTGGTGTTTCCTGTCTTTAGGCCTTTCTTTGTAAGTGGACGGATATAAAAGCTTGAGATATAACTTGGTCAAAGAGTGGATTTATTCATGGCCTTGTTGTATATTGCAGAAAAGTGTTAATTTCCGTTACGGCCGTATACTTCCGAGGGGATGAAGTAATGGGGGAGCGAGCAATGTAAGTTGAATTCGTCAAAGTTTACTCTAGGCTAATATGCCGTACCATGCTGACATTAATTTCTTTTTTTCTAAAGGTGTATGGTGATGGGGTTGGCTTATCTTTTGGCCGCCATGATAGTCCTCATTGTGGACGAACATAATTTAGAAGTTGGCGTGGATCCAGCCTACAAAAGCTTCCATGATCATGCCTCCGCTTTTCTGGAGGCGCAAGGTCTTCCTTCCGCTGGCCCGGGTATTAAAACTAAACCAAAAATTTTGTTGGAAATTATAAACTAATTTTTAATGAAATATGACAGCATCCAAACTCTTGGTCAAGTTTACCATTGCCGTCTTCAGTGGATTTGTCGGGGCTTTGTTCACCTTCCCTGGAATAAGGATGAGTCGAATGTTTTATGATAGTTTGAAGTAAGGGTTTGAAAAGTACTATTTAAAATGGGGCTTATTTTAAAGATTTAGTTTTAATGTATAAATTATTTTTATGAAATATTTCAGATACTGTGAAGGCCGTCCATTTGTCAAACTCTTTCTCAATCTCTCATTTATCTTCCCGTTGATTGTGTCGGCAATGTGGATTCGTCCTCTTGGTAAGAGTATAATTGGTATAATTGGTAAGAGTATAATTAATGTAAACTTTTTGGTGAATCGCTAGGTCGGGACCTATTTGCAAAGTCTTTTGGAACTTCGGCAGCTTTGTGAGTTTCAGATCGAGTATTTCTAATTAGTGATCTTTAATTTACTAATTATTCTTTATTGCCTTATTGAATTTCAGAATGACTGAAGCACAGTTTGAAACATTTCGACTATTTTTGGTTGTGTTCATGGTAGTTCTTCGAATTGTGATGATGCCTTACTTTCTTCAAGCTTTTCTCAATATTGCACACGATAGAGTGATTGAGCTACGCAAAGAGGCTGGACGCATTTTGAATATTGATCTTCAGAAAAAGGTACGGATATTAATGTTCATTGATGAATCTCGGATTTATGATGGGAAAAAAAATGAATCTAGCATTTGTATAATATTTTTCTGTTTATTATTTTCAACTAGGTCGCTGGAGTCTATTATTATCTCTGCATTGTTGCTCTGCAATACATCACCCCAATCTTGATCGTGTTACAGTGTGCCTTCCTCTACAAAACGTTAGGTAAGATAAAAACATTTCCATTCTTATAATTAGTGCTGTCCGCATAAGTTAGCCACATTAATTGTTGGTTTTCGAACAATCGCCAATTGCACGCTTTTTTAATCATAATCGCAACTAAACAACTTTTGAAATGTTATTTTTGTCCTTCCAAATTTGCAGACCTTTCTTGGTTTGGGAACTGTTTTATTCTAAAATAAACGCAAAATTTTCATAGTCTAGCCTTCTGCAGATTGAAAAGACTTGCAACTTTTGCACATTGTTTAAAATGAAAACAGAGAACGCGTCGCCTCCGTTTAGTTGCCGTTTTCATTGTTGATTTAGAAATTATGTATTTGGTGTGGTCTCCTCCTTTCCCTCCCTTCAATCCCAGACATTATCTTATGCAACGGGAACTTTAATTTATTTCTTATTCAAACGCTTTAATTTCTTGGGTTTCAATTATGATTCCATTCCATCCTATTCCATTCACTCCTTCATTAATCCATCTAAAAATGAACAATACCATGAATTGAATGCCTACCTCGAGTTCGGCTTCCACTTGATTTCCCAAATCCAACCTAACGAAGCTTTTCTGTGTTGTAGATTTTTATTTCCTAATTTACTATCATTTTGCTTTTTATTCAATTCACTGGCATAACTTATGCGGCATAAGTTACGCCGCAACAGAAACCTTTTTGTGCATCTGTGTGTTTTCTGATTACAAATTGCTTGTCTTGTCCGACTTCCCACAATTCTAAACCAAACCACAAAACTAATCAAATCTTTTAAGAGTCAGCGATGCTTACTTGATGCAATATTTTAATATTTTCCTGCCTCCGGCTGTATCCTCTTCATCTTCAATCCTTGTGTGCTTTTGATTTGAAAAGGCTTTTAGCTTGAAGAGATCCTTCCTTCTGAATTACGTAAAGTATTGCAAATTACATGAAGCAGCACATTCGTCCGCACAATGCCCGAGTCCCGTTGGAGGATGGATGGGCATAATCCACTCCCACAATTCTAAACCAAACCACAAAACTAATCAAATCTTTTAAGAGTCAGAGTCAAAGCCAGTGATGCTTACTTGATGCAATATTTTAATATTTTCCTGCCTCCGGCTGTATCCTCTTCATCTTCAATCCTTTTTCTTGTGTGGATTTGATTTGAAAAGGCTTTTAGCTTGAAGAGATCCTTCCTTCTGAATTACGTAAAGTATTGCAAATTACATGAAGCAGCACATTCGTCCGCACAATTGTGCTGCACAATTCCCGAGTCCCGTTCGTTGGAGGATGGATGGGCATAAAATACTTTATAATGGTTCCAATTCAAAAAAGCTTTTGTTTGAAAAAGGAATTATGATCATGTTTAGTCAGCCGATGGATTTTATGCGTTAGTTTGCCCATTTAAAGTCGGAAATGTATTTGTGTTAGTGGTTTAGGTCAGGAGTGGAGCATATATGTATGCAAAAACAATGTAATGTTAATGCTTTTTTCTATTTTATTAGGTGGAGGATCTTGGAACGGTTCCGTAAAGGCTGCAGATTTTGATGCTAATGGAACTTCACCCATATTTCCATCTGTAATGCCATCAACGGATGAGGTGAAGTACGCTGCGGAGCATTTCTCGGTGGCCTTATCTTCTTTGAAAGTTGTAAGTTATTCAGGAATCTAAATTAAGCTTTAATTTCCTAATCGTCATAATTGATAGGTGTTCAACCCAACCGTTTTCCGAGGAATATTTGGATTTGCAGCTTGGTGGTGTAACTTCCTCCTCTTGGCTTCTTCCGCGGTGGGAGCTGGATATATGTCATATTTATCCCACGCGTAGGAGATGAGATGAGCACTCAAGAAATGCAATATGCAGCCATTATTTGAGCCAAAGTGAAATTGAACCATTAGTGACAACTATAATCGACAACTAACTAGTTTTAAGGAAATGTTTTGATAAAATTTAATTAGTTTTTAGACCCCAGTGAGTGATGACTTTTATTAGAAGCTATCAAATACCAATATTATTATTACCTACATCCATTATTGTCCCAACTTGTCTTTGCAGATCTCAGTAAGGAACTTATACCAATAAGTTAAAGTGGTGGAGATAACTAGATTTAGATACCTTTACTTTGAAATTAGTGATATTCAAAAGCATTTATCCCATGTTTTTCAATGACAAGGCCTACTATTTACTTAATAATTCATCCCCACCTGGATTACTCTTCCTATTTTAGCCTGCTCAATTACTAAAGCGTTTCAAATCCTTCCAATCACAAATTATGATTCACAATAATAATAATGTAATAATGATTTTTCACAAATACCTAATCTTTCCCAGCCCAACTGTCGTGTGCACATTTCCTCCCGTTCCACTTCGAATCGCTTAATCGTCTATTCAAGATTTTCCATTGAACCAAGTGTTTATTATAATAATATGCCTTAATGCTGGGCATTTGATGATAGTGCAGTTTTCATTCTTTGTCTGGTTTGAATTTCAACAATGTTCCTGTTTTGTGTTGACTTTGATTTGGTGAATCGTATTTTATTCCATTCTGTCAGTGACATATGGAAGGGAATCTTATTTTAGTGATTGTTTTTTTTTAAATTGTGTCCTGTTTTTATCTCAATCTTATTAACCGTTGTTTGCTTTACTGAGATTTCATATTTCATGAAACTTTTCTAGTCTAACCTGTAAGCAATTTAGGGATCGGTCCAAGATTCTGTTAATTTACTAATATTCCTTGTTTTGTTTGTTAACCAATATCATGGCCAAACTGTTAGTATTACCTTTAGCTTAAAAATTTAGAAATAGTACAAAATCTAAGTTTGAAACCGTTTTGTTTAGATTTATTAGCTATGAATTTTACATACCTGGAAATATCATGTTCTGTTTCGTGCTACAAATTGTAGCTGAGAGTTGGAGTTCCATGCAAAAAATAAAATCACACCAGAACTGCCTTCCATTGTGCACCCTGCATTATAATAATAAAATCGACACTTTTCCAAAGGCTGAGCTTATAATTTAATGCACCATGTCTCACAATTTGGACAGGTGCTTCAAAAAGCAGTCTCATTTCTCAACTAAAACTTCATTCATAAATCCATCTTCCGATCCGAGTCAGCAATTTTTATACAAAAAGCGTAAAAATGGCCGATTGTCAAAATTAGGTCAGAACGACCAGGGCCAGAAACCATTAACCTTTAAACAAAAGAATTCTAGTCTTGTCTTGACCACCGGGTAGATTACTCCATTGTCTTTTTTTATTGGGTAATTAATCCTGCCCTCGTTTTGCATAATGAGCTTTATTACACTTTTGAACTTTAGACAAACTCTTGCCAAACTTTAAGTGTCTTAAAATTTGCAATCTTTGACGACAAAGTGACCAACATCCCGATTTTTGGTCAGTTTCTTGTGGGAAAAGTGAGACTTATGCAAAATCCCAGGTATTCTTTCTTCTGATTGCCCTGGTTTATTTCCATCCGAATCGTAAAGGTCTCTGGTAATATATACATGTCTTCTTGCCTGATCTGAATCTCATGAGCTGTCAACTTCTGACATCCATTCCATCCATTTCATTATTTTTCCTTTTATTCAAACAAAGAAAGTGGATCACACTAACAAGCCTTATAACGAGGCTCGACTCGTTACATGTACATTAGTCAAATGGGAAGTAATATCAAACTGATCGGGAATCCATTGAGGATGCAAATCTAAGAAATTGTGTCATTCATTTCATAGTGCCAGAGAAAATTGGAATCTTTTATTACAGCCAAGGAATTTAGGCCAAGTTCCGTACTTATCCTTGAATCCTACTTCCCATTGTTATTATCTTACCCGAAGGATCCGATTTCATTTTTTCTTACTTTCCTAACCAATTGTACTTGTTCTCACGCGGAATGAATTATGGTAATTTATGCCAATTATGGTGGCGCTGAGAATATCTAGCATTGCAGATAAGGCATCTGCCATAACCAACGACTTCATCTAACAAGCTTTTTACCTGACCACGTATTTCTCTGTTCCAGGAGTTGGCTATGATAAGCTGTTATCATCAAAATTAAAAGAGCAACAATCCACCTAAGTATAAAATATGTTTTTATTATAACTAAAGTTTTTCGTAAATGTCGCAGAGATTTACCAATATTTGTAGAAACAATAATTTTCTAATACCCGTGTAATTTACAAAACTTCTACAAATGTTCTCTTCCCTGAAATATATTCTCCATCCAAAATATTTGCTCTAATTTCACTTCATTTCTTCTAATTCTACCTTCCCTTTGTGTTATCTGTCCTTCTTTCCAAAGTAATTACAAGTTGCCCTATAAAATCTGCATAGTCCGCCTCTTTGTCGTTCCATCTATGTAACAAGGTAACATCCAACTAAGTAACTTACCTGAAGCCTCACTTCACTGCATCCCCAATCCTTGCAGCCCTGTTTAAAAAGTGGGAGAGAATCTAACGGGTATTTTATCGTTACATTATTACATTGAATTGCACAAGTGAACAAGAAAATACCCTCAACTTCAACACAGCTTGGTGTGCTGCAATGTAACAAACTTAACAAAATCCAAGGCAAGATTTATCTCACGGTTTGAATTCCACGATTCGGTTCGTCTCCTGCGACGCGTTGTATTACAAAAAAAAATAAGCACGAGCTTCACAACTGCCTATGTTTTATATTTTACAGAAGAATCAACGTCAACCGCAAAACTGAGTCGGAATCAGTTTCAAATCATTCTTGCCAAGGCGAAGGAAGCTGCAAGAAGTGTCTTAAAGAGTTTTGCAGTGGCGTCAAAAATATTGAAGATTGTAAAGGTTCCTCTTTGAGGATAAGATGTAGTTTGGCAAAGTTTCTGCAAATATTTTGCAAGTTCCGAAAAATAGACGAGATTTTGGACAAAGTGTGAAAAAGTGGGTATTTGAGACAACTCTAATTTAGAGTGAGACAAGAAAATTAAGGATCTGGATTGGATTTGAAACAAGGTAACGATTTTAATTGTATTTTTGTAAACCAATATTTTGCATACATACAAATTTCCTGCACGCATACAACGGAAGACGAAAGGCCTTGGGATGAACTTTTGACTTACATTTTTAAACATTTTACCAAACAATTTCGTAGGATCAATTGCAAGATCAATGAGATCATATCGAAATTCTGATTTGCGGTTTGTTGAGTTGAATTCAGCCAAGATCCTGTCAGGGTAAGAATTTCTTACCAAGAAAGATAAGAGACTGACTTGCAAAACAACTTGAAAAGATTTTGCATGCATTCTATTGCATTCTATTCTCAAGTAACATACTCATTTATGGCCAAGTACCGTGAAAATGAAGTGCTTTTGTAAAATTGTTACTAATTCTTGACCGGTTAAACTTTAAATTGATTTTCAAAACTTTAAATTCTTTGTAAAAAGCTAGTCAATCAAAATTGTAAGACATGAGATGTCAAGAATTTGTCACGGTTTTTTAGACGCTGCACTTGGCACACTTTTCGGATCAATCTTAATTATTTCCTCTTACGTTTGTTACTTAAAGTTTTACCAAACATTACACAATTAGCTGACGGAATACTTGTGTGATACAAGTTGTCTCATTTTTTTGTGGCTTTTCCATTTTGGTTGGTTATCGGTGTCCGATGTTTCGGTGAGTTGACAAGTGTCACAACTTCAAGATCCTTAGATTTGTGTGTATTAGCCAAGTAGGGGTTAGAATTGTGTTCACACAATTTCTATGTTTGTGCATAAACCTGTCATAATTTGGTCTGGCATAAAAAATGATGTACAGTTACCTGCAGATAAGTGATTGATTCCTAGCCAAAGTTGATATTGATTGGTTGCATACTGACCTTTTACCTTATCCGGGATAAGAGTATTAATACGTTACCCATTCATTAAGCCGGTTTTGTCATTAAGTAATGAACCAGAAAAATTGAACTGGTTCTATTTTTAATGTACAGATGCTTTGTTACGGTACACAATTAACAATACCGGTAAAAGTTGATTGAATTGGTTAAGAAATCGTCTTAATTAAGTCATGTCTCATTATCCTGTAACCAATATATTACCGCATAAGTGCAGCCCGTCCTATTTGCAATTCCTTATTTTACGACAGGTAATATATTTACTCGGGTGCGGTGTCTTTTGCACATAAGTACCTNTCATTATCCTGTAACCAATATATTACCGCATAAGTGCAGCCCGTCCTATTTGCAATTCCTTATTTTACGACAGGTAATATATTTACTCGGGTGCGGTGTCTTTTGCACATAAGTACCTCTTTGCAGTTAGTTGTACCCATTAAACAAAATACGTGACAAATGCCCGTCCGCTGTCATCAACATCAACCATGTTTTTTTCTACAACCCAGCAAACCACGAGGCCACTAGAACAATGAGTCGGTTACATTAAGCGGAGACAATAAAACGCATAAAATCCTTTTAAAAGGTGATGAATTGTGCAGAGACAAGTAATTGGAAACGTGCTTTCCTCCGGATTTTTAAATTAAGGACATGGCATAATACTTGTAAAATATGCATAATGCCATGAAACAGTTGTAGATTTGAAATCTAAAGATTTGTAATATCTTCCTAATCCCAAAAATCTTACCATTGTCGCCAAAATCTTGATAACTTAAAATATTTATTTTGCAAAATTTGCACTCAATAATCTCCAATTTTAAGACACGTGTCCATTTCCCGATCATGTTATTTTATGCCTTACCTGGCTTTATTACGGGACCACATTCTATCCATCTGCTGCTGCTCCCTAAAAGCTGAAACAATTGAGCATTACCCCTCAAAACCTAAACAATGCAATTTCAAACAATTCCCGATTTACAGGAAATTACAAAACACGTTTCCCACTTTACTTTGATTCCTTCATTGTCCTAGCTCATAGAAAATTACATAACGCCACTTTTCCCTGACTTGACTATCTATTGTGTTTTGATTGGGAAGGTAAATAAGCCCAAGTAAAATGTAAAGGACAGTCAGACCGGTTCCTGAAGTTTTATGAACTTCACTTTGTGTCTAGGCCACTGGTACACTACGCCATTAAATTATATCAACTTCTTCATTCTTGATTCTTGTTTCACATCCGATCGCACTCGGACAAGTTTTGCAGCCTATTGTAACAATGGTATTGTTGCAAAAGAATACAAAATGTGCTCACAGTTCTACTGTCACAAATGTCAGCGACGCAGAGGGAGGTCATAATATTCGGTGTAATTGTAAAATGTTAAGGAAAATGAGTGACATCAGAGCAAAATTTGCTCAGCAAATGGTAAGTTGTGCCTTACTAAGTTTGCAGTGAAGCAGCCCGTGACACGCGTACGGTAACGGGGTATGGCGTGGATTTGACGATTTCAAATGCTAGACGTGTTCTAGTTAATTGCTAGAATATTGTTACAACTTTGTTATTGTTACAAGTGCAAGGGATGTCATGTAATGTGGAAATTGTAAACTTCTTAATTCCGTGAATTGTGTAAGATACTTTTTAGCCGGAGGGAATAAAAAGCTTTTTCACTTGACTTCATTTTAATATAGTTGAAGATGGAACATTGAATTTTGAAAATTAATTGGTTATGATTTGCTATTTATGAGAGTCGGGTAGAAATTTTTGCAATATTGGGAATATATTAGTGAACACAGATTATTGGGGAAAAGTTTTGAAAAGTTTTGCACTCCCTGCCTTTTTAAGATGTGGTAATTAAACCCTAGAAATTAGTAATTAAACTGCATTTCTGCACCACACTCCCATGTAATTTGTCTAGCCACAAAACAAATGACTAACCCAGCAAACATAACCCAACATATATGGAAACGTACAACCTGGTATTCTTAAAGCACACGCATTATTTTTACAAACTTACTCTTTACGACTTTACCCACACTCCATCCGCCTCCTGAGTCGGGTAACCTACTGAAGTGAAAAGTTGCAGATTTGTAATTATACCATTTGTAAGGATATCATTGTAAAGTAACCTGCAATCAAAATGCCAAGGATTTGCACTGCATTCCATAAATGCCTAGTTTTGCTAACTTTAACAATGAACGCAACCAGAGAAGTGGAACA
>JAAXNX010001051.1:0-20501 GCA_036491905.1 Folsomia manolachei
AATTAACATCGTCTTAACCCATTCATTCACCAGAGAAATTTTTCGCCCAACCTTCGAATTCATTTGGATCACCCTGTACACAGCGAGGGCGAGAGCAATTTTGGGAAATAAGATCGACATTCGACATCCACATGAACATGATCCGCTTTGCTATGGACAATTCGGTAGAACATTTGTCTATCGCGGTCATTGAACAATATTGGACTAACTTTAAGACCACTTACTTTATCCATAAACGAGTGTACTCAATATCATTTTTTCCATTCTCTTACCCTCCTTAACTACTTATATACTCGGGCTGTGTCTTTAAATTTATATAACATCATTATTACGCAGGACAATTTCATGATTTTTTGTTATTTCTTTCTTTCAAAACATGGGAGTAATTGCAATTAAAATTGCAGTGGTGTTGAGAATTTTGTACAATATTTTGTACAAAACATGAGGCGTTTTGAATTTTTCTACAAACACAGAGTAGAATGTATATATTTCAATTTTTTGACTGCTTAGAAGCAAAGGAAAGAAGTTGGCAACTAAGTAAAAAACTCAAATCAGTCATTCCCTTGTATCTCATCCATCCTGCCTGCTTGCTGCTTATTACAATTCCAGCTCGTTAGTAATACACGCTTTTTTCGAGTTGGATAACAATCCTAGAGAAAAGCGTGTATGTTTAAGGATGAAATCGTCAGAGAAGGAAATGTGTAGTAAAATTTTAGTTAGTCGGTAGGTTAGGTATCGTATAGAGGATGAATGTCTGTTTTGCCCTGTTTCAGCTACAGCTAATAAATAATCCAAATAATCCCAACATACTGATGATGGGTTGGGCTGCCTCATAAAGTAAACGATCAGTCAGATTTATTTGGGAAAGTGGTGTGATCCGAATCCTGAGCGGAGAAAGTGAGACAACTTGATCCAACATAGAAAAGATCAGAGGCTAGGCTCCATGTACTTTCTCTCTACTTTCTCTCATACATGTATCAAACTTGTATCCTTCCTTCTCTGGATGCTGCATCCTAGTAGTCACTGCAGCATCCAATTCTCGTATCCACATATCTACCCATTGATGAAGGCGGAAGTCGTCAGAGAGAGAGAGACTACACAACATGAACTAGATGAGAAGCCGACTCACTCACACGTGTTCAAAATTTTAATCATTTGTCTCGTGCACTTTTACTTTTATCTGCAACTTTTCCCTTCATCAGATTACCTTATTACAATGCAGGGAATGGGAAAGGAAAAGTTTTACAATGACCTGACTTTATGCGGTAGCTAGTGCGTATAATATTTGTCGTTAGGCATGTGTGTTACGGTTGGTCTGTCGGTGCGACTGTCTGTTACTGTGAACTCTTTGTCATTTTAAAGTAGGTTTTATTGTTCTCCTCTATAATTTTTGTAACCACATGCACTGCTCTAGTTGAGAAAGTTGTTCAGTACAGTCGACTTTGGGATTGAGTTTTATTGAGGTGATCATAAATTACACCGATGAGTTTTATCCAAATTTCCACGAGTAAACGGTTTTTTTAGTTCATAAGTTGTGCTTGGGTTTATTAAAATTCCAATAATATGAACTGTGTAATGATCACGAATTGATTTGCAATTCATAAACAAGCCGGTAATTGACAACAACAAATAATATTTGTAGGCAATAATAACAGTTAACTAATTAACCATGCCTTTCGGTGAGATACGGGTTTAATGAGGTCCACAAGTTAAACTACATAAAACTCAATGAAAACCTTGCAATTGTATTGCTCTAGTGCTTCTTATACAAATGCAGCATATAAATCTCTACCAACAAAGCTATTAGCATTTTGGTATCCTGTACAAAATATAAGATGAGTTTAACCTAACCCCGATTATTTTATTTTACCTTGTCTTCCTTTAGCCGACAAGACTAGAAAGGGTTAAGGTGGTAGGTACGGGTAATCTTAATCAGTTCTGATCTACTACGTTACTTACTTCCAGGGTAGAGTATGCAAGAGTAAAACATAAATCTGGGAGAAATGAGCATCAAGGAGCAGGTGAGAAAATAATGGTCAATCCTTTGATCCAGCGACAAGACGTGGTGAAGGTGAAGGATTTGGTTGTAACAAGGAGGAAATCTAGCAGTGGACTAGTATAGTGATAGTGTGGCCATAATATTTTATTCCTACAACTATTCCTTAGTACATGTCTTGTACAAGGAATTGGAGGGTGGTGGTGACTGCGGAATAATGGGAGCAGGATTTTCACTCGGCATCCTTCCTCTGGGGGATTTACAACATCCGTTCTTCATTTTCCAAGGAAATCACTGAGCAAAGCTTCTCTGCGGGTTTCCACCATACATCCGGAAGAAATATAGGGAAGAGAGAGATAGAGGAAGAAATCGCCTTCTCTTTGTGCCACTAATAATAACGGGACTCATCTTCTTCCTTCATTCTATTTGGCAGTTTCCACAATTTACTCTTACACTTCTCTCCGCCCCACCAGAAAACAAGTCTTCCTGTCCTCTGACTCTGATACACACTTATCTTGTAGCCCATCCCACTCCTCCCACGCTAAACAATACTTCACTCAACTGCAACCGCTGAAACTTTCTCATTGTCACTCGAGATTCTCACAAAGATTTCATAAGTGAATGAATGAATGAATGAATGAATGCGGAAATATATCTGTATCTCAGATGGTGCACTTTAGTGTTTGTTTATTGTTGAATTTCAGCTTAACCAACAACTCTTAAAAAACTCGGATTACTTACAAATTTCCAGTAACTGGGTGTAATAGGTATCAAGGATTTCAAGAATCTGTAATAATCCAAAATTCCTTCCGAGGCAATTTCCAACAGTAGCGGTCTGCGGCGGTTTTGATCTCTACGGTTCTTTCTAAACGCCTGATCAGGGCTAAGCTGAGGATGTTTTAGTACAATTTGTGGACAAAAAGCTAGCAAAGTCAAGAGACAAGTCTCCAGTTACAGATATCCTTTGCCCCTTGACATCCTCTAATTTACGGCCCTTTGTTCTCCAGCGTATCGTATCCTTGAGTTCAACTCAACTGAACTGGTAGCAGGATTAGATTCGACGTGCGGTACACCAATCCTTGCCCATTTTAGCTAAATTATCTAAGCGTCCCGAGACTCAGCTCAGTTCTAGCCGAACGTCAAATTATTGACTCATAAAGGATTTTAATAGCCTTAAGCACTTAAACTGTGTAACAAGGCCATTCATTTATATGCCAAGGAATTGAGTTGAAAATACAAATTGTTCCACCCATTCTTCATTCCATGTCTTACCAGTACAGTTTATCTGGCTGCCAAAACACTTGAGCTGATTTGGGATGGAATGTACGACTTTTTCCATACTTTAATCAGTTCATTTATTCAAGTCAGTCATACCCCTAATAAATCAATCAACAAACACACCAAATCCCTGGCATTATTAAAGCAAAGAGAAATTAGTTTGTTCGACAAGTGCAGGAAGGAAAATAGTTACACTTTCAATTTCTATCCTGGAAAAGTTCATGCTCTCACATCTACCCCATTTGCATTTGTGCTCGATTTCTTAGTTTCGAACTTTCAAAGTTTATTTACTCATTTCTTAATATTTTTATGAGTGTTAGGGTTGAAAAGCGGAGAAATTCCGACTAAAAAATTGTTTAGGCTCAACTTGACTGTGCCGCTTATTACATTTTTACTCCTGATTTATTCCTCAATAAAACTCTGTTGAGATTCAGGCAACTGAACTGAAGCAAACTAAAGTAACGTGGTTGCAATAACAAACAGCCAAACCAAACCAAATAGGAACCTGACTCAACCAACTTTCACTCCTTGTTTCTCTTAAGAGAAAGTTGCTGGTGATCCTATTTGAATCTGATCCAGCATCCATACGAGATGCATTAGTTGTAAGTGCGGATGTTGTATGTATTTATATACTCAGTGGTGTCGTGGTTGCTGCAGAAAACGACATCAACTAATTAAGCAAGCAACAAGCGCATCGTAACAGCAACAAGGAATATAATGTAACGGGTATTTTACAAATGCAATATAAATGGAATCGGGACAAATACTAATTGCAGGCAATTTATCACTGTAACTTGCAACCAAAACTACGAGATGTATGTATATACAACCGAAAGAGTTTTCACGGTAAAAGTAAGGGAACCAAACCACATTTCCTTCTACTTTTGTATCTTTCCTTTGGGTTTTCGTCTTGTCTCCCATTTGCAACAACTTGCTGTACATTGCATTACATCTTCACTTAGACAAGTGATGGATGTGTTATGTTTATTCGGTGGTAGTAGTGGGGGTAGTTCGTAACGAGTGATGCTGCATCTTTGTAAAACATCCAAGACCAAGAAAGAGTTGAAAATTCAAAGTTATTAATTATTACATTTGGTGGATCCATCTGTAATCAGGGCAATAATGTGTATGTATTTACTCGTATATTTGAGTTACTCCTTCAAATCAAGATTGTGGTTGTACTATTGCAATGTAAGAAGCATGATTACACGGTAAATTTCAGAAGCTGTGCTTTCTCTCATATAACCATGGCCCTAATATCCAACCCTTAGCAGAAATTTGACTACACAACACATGACAGATTAGTGAAATAAGTCAAACTCGTGATCGTTGGGTTAGGTTAAAGTTGAGCAGCTGCGATTTCTGGATTTGCTACAACTGCACATAACCAAATTTGAACCAACCTCAAACTAAACCTAAATCAGGCCAAAAACTGTTCTGTACCGGAAATGTATTGGTGAGGTTAATATGGTCAACGCCATATGGTATTGTAAATGGATGTGGATTGGCAAAATGATTCATGACTAACAGACCACAAAAGAAAAATCTGCCCACATTTACGAGCCATTGTATCTCCTGCCGTTCAAGGAAAGTGATTCATTTCAATTTTTAAAGGCATAAAAGAATTTATGGCCGGTTATAAAAAGGAGGAATGTTCGGAAATAAATTCAAACGTCGTGTTTACATTTCCTGGAAGAGTGGTAAAGGAAACCAATAGTACGTACCTAGGCTTGCATTGTACTGGGAACGGATGAATGATCACATTTGGAAGTTGAATGTGATCTCGTAGTAATGGAGGTGAAATTTTGTGGTCATCCGCATCACCAAGTTATGGTTAGCCATGCATGTATTCCTTCCAAATTCCGACATGTATCTGGAACTCAACATGTCGCCAGGTGGGTCGCAAGAAATATGGCCCAATTCAACCGAGTGACTCTGAATCATTTTTTAACCGACTGAGGCTAACCTGAAAACACTTATATGAACTATATTTGTTCGTAACAGACTATGTGAATTTAAATATTTTGAGTTTTTCGTATGACCTGCAACTTTATACAGACATGCTGTGCATATATGATGACATACTGAAGTATAGTATTTCGAAATTCAACATGCACCTTGACAGACGAGGTTACAAATTTCATTTAATTCCAAAAATTTTGCTTATTACAAAAATCTGAAGCATAGCAAGAAATGGACAGAAAACTAAAACTCAACACACCCACAACAGAAAAATAACAAAAACATTCAGAAATATCTGAATCTCGTTGCAATTCAAACAGAAACAAAACTCACCACCCGTGCATTAGTTTTCACTTAGGAAGCTACCAAACTCGTAAAAATCCTCCCACTCCTACCTCAAGACTAACGACTGACTTAAAAAACTCTGAAAGGAAAATTACTTTACCAAATGTATTGTTAGTGCAAATACAGAATCTGTAGCGAGGAGATGATGACGAGTGCTACAATTGCACTTTCACCAAACTCGTTCCTCGTAGAAATCGTTTCAGGAAGAAAGTGGGATTGCAAATTGCTTTGAGTTGTATGTTTTTGCTACAAGGAAATGTTGAAATTCGAATTGAAGCCAATTTTTCTTGATAAAGATTATCAATACTTGGGCAAGCTATTTGCTTTGTTTACAAATTACACCTTTTACAATACCAGATGAATTAATGTAAATACAATATAAAATGAGCAGTATCATTTTTCAGATTAACTTACCCTTAACTACAACATTTAAAACTTATGCACAATGATCAACTTGTAGTGGCGAAATCCATAGTTTTGTTCTCATCATAACTGTTTTATAAGTGGACAAAATAGTATATTCATATGTGATCTAATTGTCCTATGTTATTTACTTGTTTGCAGGATCCATAGCAGTGAGCTGGGAGGATTGGTGGACCTACGACGGGATATCAGGTGAGTTGATGTGCTAAAAACAACCCCCACCACAAGATATGCAAATGTCGATAAACGTTTTGAAATTGAAGCAAATCAACGCAATCAAGTCTATTTTGAGAGAATTTTGTCCCTGAAATGAAGCGTCTCCTAATTTGTTTGTATACTGTGATGGAAAACAAGTATCTCTATGATAGCGTTTGCTCTTAGTCTTTACGGTGGAAAAGAGTTTTTTCAAGCTATGCGAACATTCGTAACGAATGAAATAAATTGCTGAGCAAGTTTCCTCAAACTCGTACAAAGTTTCAACTCCCAAGCTCCAATGGAGGGTGACAAAGAGACCAGTTTTTTGTGAAGCAATTAATTGAACGAGTGTGAGTTTAGTTAAAGGGAATTCTGTCCTCACAAAAGTAGAAACTCACAATCAGTTAATTTGCTAAAGAGCTCGCTTAATGATATGCAAATATTAGCCTTCCTCATTATCATTCTAACATGGAGAATGGATCAAAAAGTCAGAACAACTGCACAGCAGTCTTGTTCAAACAAACATTGCCAGTGATATTTTTTCCATCTGCCTCCTAACGAGTCCGCTGTGCCGTTCTTACTTCAGGATAGGAAGTTGCTTTTCAAACTACTTTCTTTGCCTACAAATACTACCAACTACTGTAGGTGAACTACAGTTGCCACCCACGTGCCTGGGCAATGTGGTGTGGTTTGTTTTTGGTGCAAGGACCAAATTGCCCACCCCAACCAAACAAAGTTTAAGTCAGCAGTTTATTTTTTCTGTCACAAAAAATGAGACAAGTTGCACAGCACAACTTTTGAACGTTTCCCCGTACCAAGTCCAACTCCTTAACATTTTACCTATACAACAAAACATTTCACTGACTGGCACTGAATAGAGTGAATGTCATAATCCAGAAATTTTTGCCTAATTCACTATTTCAGCTTGTAAAAGTAATGTCACAAAACAGAACTGATAGTTGGAAACAATTCAATGTGAATGAAACAAACGGAAAAAAGAAGGAAGTATTTAAGAAGGGAGAAATGTTATGTAAGATAGAGGAACCGGAAGTCAAATGGGCTTTGATTTCCTACTTCAAATACGGTAGTAAAAAAAAAGTCTGCCGCAGGTAGTCAGAAAATGAGAGAAGGCTGCGTGTAAGGTGACAAGCTTAAGGTAGTGCAGAGCCAGACATCATTTCACACAAAAACCAATTTCGTTTCCAATACTCGTCCAACGACACAATTTGCGAGAGTATTTGCCTCGGTTGATCTCTATTCCCACCAGTAATATTTCCCCATCCCATCTTAACCTTGTTCACGAGACGGTAAAGAAAGTTAAGGACAATGCCATTGCACATTGGCATTGCAGTGCAAACATCATATTCTTCTACTCTTGTTTTATTCTGGCATGGGGGTGAGTCTCATTTTTTTTTTGTCGGAGCATTACCCTCGCGTCCTTATGTCGTGTTACTTAATTGAGCTTAGCTCAAGACAGAATTGTAATTTTCCCAAATATCCTAAAATTAGAAGAAATTGAGCAATAACACAAATTGTATAATACAATTAAACAGCTTGAGAATTCTGCTGATCTGCAATTTTAAATTTGCAATGCTATTGGTAAAATTCCAGTGAATAAGAAAATACACGTAAACATATCATGTTCAAGTAATAAAGACATATTCCAGTGTCTCACCAAGTTTGCCTGACACCTTATTTTGTAAATAGTTTTGTACTCACATTTCTATATTTCACACTTTTTCTACGCATATTGCACTCCATTCTACTTGCCGTCTCGTATCCCCTGACGGAATAAAAAATGGGAAGAGATCAAGAAAAGAAGATCCTTGCTTACCTTGTAGACTTTCTTTTTTACTTCTTCAGCTCAACATTGCATACTTTGTACTCTCTGCCCTTTTGAAAAATTCAGTTTCAGTTAAGCAAATCACTTTATGTTTTATTCTGTGCTTCATTTAACACTTTTTATGACTTTCGTCACCTTGAATTTGAATTCTGCATTTGTCTGTAATACAGATATTGACCATTGTCGTGCATCGTGGATTCGTGACATAGGGAAGACTAGTAATAATACTTAAGGGCACAACAAATGCACTCACTCACGGAAAAGAAATGAAAAACTTTTTTACAATGTTCTAAAACACGGAATCATGAATATGTCCCATTTGCGAACACTTTTCTTCCTCCCGCATGAGAGGTACATATTATTATACGGCTATACCACGGGAGGAAGAAATCTCGATGAAAAAAAAGAGAAAATGTAAATGTGACCATTAAACTGGTATTTTATTTTGTTCTTGAAGAGTTGGTTGATACAAAGAGAAAACAGTTTTTTTATGATATTCAAAACAAGGAAAGTGGTGGTGTATTGTGGATCTGGTGTGTGAAGGTTAGAAATTATTTTAAAATTAAAATTAAGATAAGACATGATATGATGACGGTACGAGATATTTTGGCACGGCAAGTAATATGTATAGTGTTAAAAAATAATCGTAATTTGTATTACAAATATTCCGAAATCTCAGAACAATTTAATTTTCTTACTCTGTTTTTTGTAATTTGTTTCAGGTTTTTAAAACAATGAAGAAATTACTAGCATTTGAATACCAATGTGTGGCGTCCTAGTATTCATATTATCCATGTAAAACACCTTGACAGTGGTTTGGCTAGGTTGGAAATTTTTTGAAAATTCGAATGAGAACGGAAATCAAATCTAAAATCAGAAAAAGAGATTTTCATTGAAATGAGATTCTTGTCTTGGTGCAAGAGTGTGCGATGAGAGTAACAACTTTGGTTTCTTTAAGCGTTGGAATGCTAAATAAGACGAGAAAAGGGAAAGCAAGTGGAATAATCAGTCACTTTATATGTACCAAAGCAGGTATAACTTTCTTATTGGTTGTTCTTCTCCAAATCTCGGAAGAGTGATCAACATTATTCTCAGAGAATTACAAGTCACACCCAAATTCAAACCACTTCTGAAACTTATGTAGATACATTTCCTCAGTTGCCCGGCCTTTTCGGGGATGCCGACGACTTTTCAACAATTCAGAAGGAATTCATTCATTTCATTTGCTTTCTTCGTCTCATTCTAGATCACGCCAAACAATGGAATTGTTCAAACTTCTCCGTTTTCGTTTACTTAGCTATGCATAATTATTATTTTCGCAATCATTAAACCTCCGTGTCACCTTTCACTGCTACAATTGTGTCACTCTTACCATAATCCATTGAAAACTTCTTCTCTGCCATGATTTTACTTGGTCCGCTTGTAAGTCAGTGTAATTCAGGCCATGTTGTTGTGTATCGGCATTCCTTGAGGTGTGATTACTTGCGTAAGAAGTTACACTTTTTTTAATAACTGACCAATCAGATCTAAACAATTAAGCGTATTCTTTCAATTTATTCAGCCCCGTTCAGCAAGATGCTTAAATAAAACCTTGTTATTGGGATTTAAATGGCAACTTGTATTTTTAATGAGATTGATATTGGTGTGGTTGTTGCGGTGGGTTGCGGTGCTATTATTCTTCTTCTTACTTAATCCAAGCAAGAACTGGAGTTCTTGAGATTTGAGCTGCACTCTGAGGTTTAATGGTAAAATCCTGTGGCAACATATGTAGAAGGTTGTAATTCTACAGTTCATAAGATGGGTACACTACCATTGAGGTACACCGGGTTGGAGGGGTTTAGGGCTGCTTTTACTTGTTCTTCTTGCTTATCTACTTTACATAGCTCCAGGTCTTGGGTGAATTATGCACCAACAGCAAAGGTCTGGGATGCTCAACCATTCACCGCAGGCAAGACGACGACATTATCTCCACCGATCCCACTGTTTCTTTTCTTTCACAGAGAAACCAGCAACCAAACCAACCCACCTAACCAACCAACTCTTGTAAATTAGCTTAGCTCAGAATTCAAACAAGCTTAGCGATTTCCTTCCTTCTTTCCGATCCCTACCCCACTTCTTGATGGCAGTAGGGATGCTTAAAATCGGACTGGAATATAAATCGAAGGGAGCACAATGAGTTCTAACTTTCAACTCGAAACTTTCTTCAAGAAATTCCAACTTCTTTCTCTTATCCTCTAGGAATTAAAATAGCAAGGCAAGGGCGCGTCGGGACTTCGTGCGGAACGTTGCAGAGTTCAACATTTGGATGGCATGCAGCATCGTCCTGGCCCAGAGCTACGCATCCAGACTAAAGAGAGAAACAACTGTGGGGCTAGCCTCAGGTTTGGTTGGTTTGTGTAATAATTTGTGACTAAAATATTTCGAACGAGAACCAGTACAATTCAGACGGTTAACAGGAATAGTGTAGTACCTTGCGCTGAATTTGTATGTAGTCAACCAAGGGAGTTATATGAATTATATGTTGGTTGGCATTATTACAACGCAGATGTACCTGGTTTCATGTTTGACTTGTGAAGCAAACGTCTTGACTTCGAGTTTTTCTTGAGTAAAACTTATGAGGACAAAGTCGTAGTGTAGAAAAATGTAAAAAAGAACAAATCTACAATAAGGTAATTTCTCATTTTTGGTTATTCAATCAATGCCATGTGACCAGTTGAGGCAGCTTAGATTAAACCTACAGATACGTAATTGGTTGAACTAATATAATTTAGGAAATCCGGACCAAAAATGACAAAATCCCATCAACTAGCTGTACATAAACGAGGGTACAGTAAAACAAGGTTGACGATGTCTCGACCAATAAAAAATATATATGAGTAAGCCGATCGTTTTCTTACCCCCAAATTGAACTTTTTTTCTAAAAACAGAACCAACAATTGAAGTTGTGAGACGTTTAATTCCATAATTCCAAAGGTTGCCCTCCTGTGCCCTTCGACTCCAAGAAGCCAATGAGAGCAACAGAGGAGACTAGAATAGAATAAGAGTTTGAAAAATATGATTCATACACACCTTGTGGGGGCAGTTCTATCTCGTTTCAAAAAATGCTTGAAACGTGGGGAGAGACAAATTCTGACAATGAGAGCAACAGAGGAGACTAGAATAGAATAAGAGTTTGAAAAATATGATTCATACACACCTTGTGGGGGCAGTTCTATCTCGTTTCAAAAAATGCTTGAAACGTGTGGAGAGACAAATTCTGTGGGAGTCAGTAGTTTAGTTAGGTCACAGCAACCCAACCTAGGAAAAGGAGACATAAGTCCTAGTCACAAACTAGGAGCTGAGGTTGGTTGGGTTGGTACGGGTGGTTCAGTTCAATAAGGTCGCAATTTCCTTGTTCCCCTCGTCAAAGTGAAGAAGAAGCTAACTGGGCTTTCTTCTGCAAATTTAGAGCACTTCTGGGACGCATTTCAGAAAATAGCTCGTTCTCTTCTAGTCTCTATCTGTAGGGAGGAGAATGGATAAACTGATCCACCACACTTTTAAAACTTATTCAGCCTCCGTTCTGCTCTGAACATCTGATATCTATGTGCATACCATGGCATGGACTGAATCCCACGACATTCCTGACTGCCTTCTTACTTTTTTCCTCCCTTATCCATCCATCCCTCTACTTACACAGATAATATCCATCCATGCTCCTTTCCCTGGCACGTCTCAATTCCATCCTCCACTTTCACCCAACCAACTAACAAAACCTAGCAGTAAGTAATCTTGCCTGGGATAATTTTACAAAAAACTATCACAAAACCACAAGTTTCTAGGAAAAATTGAAGATAAAGAGTTTTCAACTTATCATCTTTTTATCACTTAGTTTTACAAACTACTCGGCATTATTCTTCTCGTGAAAATGGTTGCTTTTAAAAATTTATAATTTCAACAAAAAAAAGAAATCTGAATCCAAACTTGGTTTGCTGGATGCCGTACAGAATTTTGATGTAAAACGAGCATTAATAATGCTGATCCATTCTTTGGTTATTTCCTTCAGGGCCAGCATTCTGGGGTCTTATCAATCCAGATTGGGCACTTTGCAGCAAGGGTCATCGCCAATCTCCGGTGGATTTACAACCCAAGGAATTACTCTTTGATCCAAATTTAAGGACAATTCATATCGACAAAGAACGGGTAATTCATTTTCATTTAATTCTTTTACAAAAATCATCACAATTAATACTTGCTTTTATTCCATTCAAAGTTATTCACACTTTACACACAATCCATAAAAATGTTAGGACATTTTATATTATGAGTGAATACTAGAGCAATTTCAAACTAAAAAGGAAAAAAGCTCTCTTGTTCATACCAACCTTTGCCTCATTGCTTTTAAAGTTACTTTTACTTTGTTTACCTGTGAACAAGATCCGTGGGAATTGAAAGAGAATCTGAAGAAAAGAACTTGAAACAAGGAATAAAGTGGAAGATAACAAAATAAGAAAGAATGGAGAAGTAGAGGAATCCTGAAGGCGATTATGAGCAGAGTAAAATGTATCATCCTCCTTGAATAAATTTTACAAGTTACTTTCTCTCCTTTTTATTTCTTCACTTGACTTTACCATGTAACACAGTCCGACTCAGTACCACATTACATCGGATATGTAATACTTGCACTTTGTAAAACATTCCCAGACCACGACCACAGTAAAGTGAAACACGTTAATGGTGTAATGTTAGTGTTAGTGGATGCTTTGTTCTCACCGTATGGGAAGGACATTTCAATTCAAATAGATAAAATGCCCCCAGCCAATACGCCTTTCAATTTAAAAAATCTCATTGCAATTGTCACCTCGCATGATGATATGCTCTTATTAATTTGGGTTGGGTCTGAAATACGGTTTCACGTTTTTATCCAATTGCCATTGTATACTTCCAAAGTAATTGTCGAATTCTACTTGAGTCTTACTTAATAAATAAGCCTTGTTGCCTGAATTCCATTAAAGTAATGTGGTGAAAGGTGGCCAATGGTCAGGTAGAGTATTAATCCATTAACATTAAAAGGAATTATTTTTATTGGGGATAAATAACGTCAGTTAAGCTATGGGTGCTTCAATTAAAATTTTAAAAGTTTAAATACCCATTTGCGTCTTCCATAATCAAAGGGTCAGGAATCCTGTACATACAAAACTTTATCCTAGAACATTTGAAGAAAGACAAACACAAATAAACAAGTTTTAGATCATGATTAGCCCAGAAGATAACATTTAACTTTCTCACACTTCTCCTACGTGATACTGTGACCTTTTGTCTCATACACATTTTCCACTGACTTTTCAGGTGAATGGATTTATGACAAACACGGCGCACAGTGTTATATTTTACACGGGACCTTATTATGATGAGGGTTCGGAGCCGGATGGGGTAGGTGGTCGGGGGGAAGATGGTTTTTTGTCAGCCAATATGGGTGGAGGCTCTCAGGCCAACTCCAGTCCCCGTGTACTAGTAAATATCACTGGGGGGCCACTCTCCTATCGATACCAATTCCATGAGATTCACATTCATTATGGGATGCGTGATGAAATTGGATCTGAACACACAATTCAAGGCTATTCATTTCCGGCCGAGGTGAGACATTTATGTATTTCACTACTTAATAAATTGCACATATTCATAAATCAATGCGAACGGCAGGTATTATAGATCATCATTGAACTTTACTCTTCAAATGTGAGCTCTCATTCTAATTAAAAAGTCAGTGCAAATTTTCATTAAAAAAAGTCATGCACCACTATAGCAATTATTATATAAGACATGTTTACTGGATTACCATTTGATTACCTTTCACTAAGAAGTATGACTTTGTAGCTATATCTTTGCCGTTACAAGTGTGCATATATATACCAAAGTATTATGCTTTGTCATTTAATTTGTTCACGGGAAAGTGTTGAGTCCCCAATCATTCATTTTCTTTGAATAGTCCATCAGAGAAGATGGTCAGATTAGTAATTGGTTTCCGACAGAAGTAGAATTTACCAATGGTATTCCTGAGAACCCTCCAACTTTTATCCCAAATCATTCTTCATCACTTGTCATGAGAAACTAGTGAGTAAACAGAAACAGCGTGTGAATGTTTGCACAAATTTTCTTTTTCTGTCTATGACTTCGTATTTGGAACCACAAGGTGTAGGGCACATTATAGAAATATGTAGTTAGTTGTGGTGGCAGGATAATTGATTGCCGAGTTATTTGTCATTTTCGCACATCTGATATGTAACGAGTCAAGCATACATATGTATGTATACTTGTAAATATTTATGGTGGAGTAGGTAGAGGGTGTGGTTTTGGTGATTGATAAAAACAAGAAATCGAAACTGTTTTTTAAATGAATGATGTTTATGAGATCGAGGATGAAAAATAATTGTTCATACATTGTGTCATTTAGTGTATTTAACCTGTTTATGTGTTTCAGCTCCAAATGTATGGATTCAACGCCCAACTTTACAGCAACTTTAGTGAGGCTGTGTCGCGATCTCAGGGTATTGTTGCGATATCCGTTCTTCTCCAGGTGAGTCAAGGGTGTGATTCCTTAGTATTGGAAATTCTCCGATTTGTGCTAACTTGGCAGCTTCTCAATATCTTAGACCCACAATTATCATTCGTCGCGCTAGTGAAGCCAGGGAAAATAGTGATACACAATTTAAGCACAATTCGTTTAAAAGTGAAAGCGGTTTGGTTGACTTATAACACGAGAAACATTTTATTAATCCTTTTCTCACGTAGACTAAGCGATACAAGTTCGGATAGCCTATAGCTCATGCATTTTCATACTACAACCTCAACTTCACTCTAAGGCACCTATCCTATTATACATCCTTATTTGCAATTTGTTCGTTATCGAGTTAACCTCAATTCTTTCTCTCTTGATTAGTAACCATCTTAACCCTCCGGTTGTAGGTTGAGTTGTGTAAATTTAGTTGATTGAATTACCTTTTCTTCACCCGGCATCTTCAATTACCAAATTGTATTGAGGTGAGATGAGGTGAGGATGTAGATTGATCTCACTTTGCTCTCCCCTCCGAAATTAAGTTACCATCACCACAAGACCACGGTTTACACAAGAGTTAGGTTAATAGTATTACATGCTTACTTTAGTTGTAATTGTCTTGAGCGATTTTCCTTGCCTACATCTACATGAAACCCATAATTATTTGAATTATTTTCTCCATAGCTGGGCGACTTGTCAAACCCTGAGCTGCGTATCTTGACTGATCAACTAAACAATATTAAATACAATGGTAAGCTCTGGGAACAGCATTAATTTGAGAATGACTCAAAGTGTATCATTTATTCAGTTACTGATTATGATTGACTGATAACTTTAGGACAAAGTGCTTCAGTTCAACGACTCTCGCTTCAAGCTTTATTACCAAATACGGATCACTACATGACTTACGAAGGCTCCACAACAATGCCAGCTTGCCAAGAGACAGTCACCTGGGTGGTAATGAACAAACCCATTTACATTACCAAGCAGCAATTGCATGCCCTTCGGAAACTTATGCAAGGAGATGAAGAGTATCAAAAAGCACCTTTGGGAAGCAACTTTCGCCCTCCACAACCCCTCCACAATCGAGTTGTGAGAACAAACATTGACTTTGCTGCGGTAAGTGAAAATAAATAAATAAATCTTTCTTGAGTTTGGGTTGTGATTAGGGTTGATTGTGGGGTTTGCTCTATTCTATCGATATATAGTTCTATTCTTTTTAAATTGTTCCACCAGAACGCTGATTGCCGAACAAGTATGCGCAAGGAAATGTATTACAAAGGTAATTTGATCTAATTCCTTTAGAGAAAGTCTGTTGTGCCATTAGACAGATATGTTGCAACTTGAACAAAAGTTAACTTAGCTCGGTTCCTTTCTATTTGCAGCCAACACTTGGAAAAACCAATGAATAATCAGCATATGCAAATAAAACCGTCGACCACCCTCCAATCTAACCCTGTCTCGTAAAACACAGGATTCTTCGATGTTGAACTGACAACTGAACATCAAATCTCAATTCACTAAGACGACGTATATTTACATATCATTTACACTTACAAACCAATCATGGGATCCACCCAGGAGGAAATTCCAGTTCCACTACCACTAAGCAAACAGTCGGGTAGTCATGCAATCCCCACTTGAGAAAGTTCTTAAGCCAAGCAGCAATGTGATGACGTTTTGTGTAAAAAATTAATTCTAACAATTATTGTGTCAAGCAACTTAGTTAACGTAACGTTTAGAACCAATTTCAGGATTAGCATACTCTTTATTATTATCATAGGAATTAGTAGTATACCAAGAAATTGATCCAGCAAGCAGGAAAAAAGGAGGAATTCTGATTTTGATCGTTTCCTTTAATCGTCAATACTTTAAACGTACTTACTTAGCCCGTTACTAAAAATAAATAAAAAGTTCGTAACTTTTGTACTGGATAATGCGTGCAAATGCTGTGTGAGCAAGGTGACTATTGGATGACTGCGAGGTATAAATTATTGATGAGAAGCGTTTTAGGATAATATTCAACCGTAGAAATATGTGTCATTGTAATCAATTACAATCGAACACTATACATTTACAAGAAATCTCATTCCCTAATAAAAGTGTTCCATTGTGCAGACTATTATGCAGTTGTAAAAAAGTCAACATTGAAATATTTAATGATCAAGCAAATAAAATATTTTTAAACATACACTGCTAAGCAGTCCGCTACTGCGGTACATGACACAGATTGCAAATTAAAAAATTCGTCCTACTCTGTGTGGTTTGTTGCAAGGGCCATCAAATCCAACTTTTCTGCGACATTAAAAAATTTGCAACAAAGCAAGATAGACGTCAGGAATGAATAAAATGCATTCAACAATTGCAAGCAAAGCAAGTAGATAACAAACTGAAAACTATGTAACTTTATAGCGGATGAAAGTCCCAAGCAACAGTATCTCATCTCAGCATGATCAGTATGAATTGTACATTGTAATTGTAAATTATGTAAATTGCAAAAAAAATATAAAATTCATGTGCATCAATCAACATGTATTTGAATGAACCAAAGGAAATAAATAAATCTTACAGGATAAGGAATTTGGTGAAAGAACGAAAACAACTCTTCTTACTGAAGTTCAGTAACTGAATAGACTTTCTCAATGTCTCATCATGCACTACTTTTCCCTATTACTGACCTCATGAGATAGTAATGTCTCTATTTTTTTACGAGTTTTATTCAATGCATGGATTAGTTGAGAAATCAGGGTGGACATCGAGGTACCATCTTAAATTTAGATGGTTTGTTCTGCTCTGGTGTTGATAAATCGGTGCGTAGAGGGTGAAGAAAAAGATGAAACGTTGGCCAAACTCTGTTCTGCAGCATCTGGAGACTTTCCCTCGGATGCTATCCTGATACTACTACCGGCTGCATTTGGTGGATTTGCTTGGTAGTTGCAGCTAATGTTGATTTATCACTTGGCTGTCGACTAAGCTAAGGTAAGGTAGCCCCTGCCTACTCGCTCCTTGATCCTTTGCATCTTTCTTTCTTACTTTGTCCACATTCCCATCCCATATCCCATGAAATGCAGATAAATACAACTGTCTTGTTGTCGTTGACGGTTGGTATGCTAGAAATACTAGTAAAATAAGCTGTAAACATAGAGATGCATCCGTAGTTAACCATACATTGGTACACTTCCCACTTCCGTCTTCCTGTACTTCCTTTGACAGAGATCTCAGTAACTCAACTCAGCACAATCCAACTCAATGGAACAGAACAGTCCAAGAAATCAATCAATATCAAAACATCCATCCCCACAAGAAAACTTTACTACATTAGTGAAATAGAGTGGGCGAGGGAGTGAAAAGACCAAAAAGGCCGTCGTGACATGGTGGTGACACGCGTACATGTGTCTTGATCCCATCCACAGGACAGGCATGAAATTCCTTGACATTTTTTCTCTTTTTTTCTTATACCGATAGTAGTCAAGTAAATGCCATTTGTCCAACCAAACCGCAAAATGCGTGGAGTTGTTTTATATGAATATGATGGATGATTTGATTGACTTTCTTAAATTAGTATTGCTTGTTACTCAGGGTGGATTCTTGATGTGACATCTCAAGCTCAAGTGCTTGGGATTCTAGATCCCAATGTACATATTCTATTGCTTTTTGCTTCATTGGAGTTAAATGAGCTGTGAGGTCGTCACTGACTTTCACCTCACACTAACAACCACTTTCCTGTATGGAACTATAAGAATTCCACTTATTTGAATTGCACCTTTTCAAAAAATGTCATCCACCTGGCCACCCACCATCAACCTATCAACATTAAGATGTTCCTTTCATACATCTTATGGTTGATTGAGGCCCAAATAGTAAAAGTGGAAATGAATCCAAGTGTGTGAATATTGCAGCTGAAAGGCGTCATTCCCTAAAAATAATGGTTTTGGAAGGGAATCATGCATGAATAGCTGAATTACGTGAAGTGCTATAGAATTGGAAAGCATTTCTCTTTCGAATTATTCCAAACTTACAATTCTACGAGAAAGATTTTTTTTGAGGAAAGGGGAAGTCAATGAAAATTTTGGATGAATGACCAGAATCCAGTGAGGAAGTGGTTTATTAATTTGTGGAGTGAAGATGTTCCGATATGGTAATTTTACTATGTTAATTATCATGAATCTCATACATTTCACTATGAAAGGAGTAAAATTAACGAGGAAATGTAGATATCTACCAGGGATGTGTCTTGTGCTACCTTTCCCATCCCTTGGGTTTTCTTGTTTAAACTGTGCCAGCAGGCAGTATATCCTCGGTCATAAGATAACTCTGGTGTTGGAACCAGTGCAAGGAATGACTCAAGAGACTGCTAATCCTTGAATAATACAACTTAAATGGTGACATCTCCAAAAGATGTTTGACTTACAAATTCCTAATTATTCCAGAGCTAACTCTGATCTGATGCCTTTGGGGATCTTATACTGGATGAAAATGCTGGGTCGAGCTGTGGCTTAGACAAGTTTCTTTGTCTATTAATCCCGTGGCGTGGCCTTGTTTTATCTGTCTCACAACCCATTCTCATTGTGTTTAGTTGCTCAATTTTACAAAACAAGGATTTAAATGTTTCAATAAAATGCATCAATCAGTAGTTTGGATTTGTAAAGTAAAACTAACAGTCTCATCATTGTGTAATCCAAGTTTGAGGTATTACTGACATTTTAATGGATATGACCAAATGCAGATCAGAGGTTGAAGATCATGAGGTAAAATAAATGTGGGTTGATTACTGTCTGAGCGAAGGCAAATGTCATAATCGTATGATAGGAGGGAACAAAATAGTCAATCAAATTATCAGGCCATAAAACTGTCGGCGCTTATACGTATGCTTAACACCAATTTTTATATTTACACTATTTAACCAAAGTGGATCAACACAGGCAACGACTGAGAAGATCCTAATCCAATAAAGCACAACTTCATTTCTACATACACGTGGTTTAAATAGCGAATGTCCAATAATAGTGATATGTATTCATCCCCGTTAGATAAAAATCTTAAATTTTTTGCAATAAATACAAATTTCAACGATATTACATCGCATTTTCAATTAAATTATCCAGTTGCATATTTTAGTCACGAGCTGAGAATAAATGTTGTGAAGTGGTGAATATAGCTCGCCCAATAAAACCAAATTGTTCTGTTAATATCGATAATTTGGACTAATTAAAATTATTTAATGCAACACATTAAATGGTACGCATAGGTACATTAAATTTTATGTAAAATCTTTGAAACATTAGCAGGATTTCTGGGCTAGTAGTCAGACGACTCATAAACTCATCCAACTTCCGCTTCCTCGTGGAGGGATCCATTTCCATATGCAGATGTGCTGACAACCGCTTCATTAGCTGGAAGTTGCTCCGCATTTGGTCAGAGAGTCCAGTTGAATTGCATAGCGACGGGACCAAGTAAATATCCCCAGTAACTCCTTTATTTATGTCCTTTTTCTTGGCTTTGCTCACCAACATGGGCTGCTTCATGAGTACTTCGCTGATCGTGATGTCATAGCGCCGCTGATAGTATTCAGCGTATGTCTGAATCGACCCGTCTTCACCTCGGATGCTAGAGGCAGGGGTTGTCTTGAAGTCCACATCAGAGATCTTGTACGTCCTACGATTGTAGTGCGTAATTACAATCGAGTCCTCGATTTCTCCGCGAACTGCATTTTAATTTAAATTGAAAATAATTAGCAAATTAGTCAAGCTAATTGAGTCAAGACATTCGCATATACATGAAATATGTCCATAAAGGATACTTACATATTCTTGAGGGCCAGCTCCAGGCCTCTTCAAAGTCTTCATTAAATCCAGCACACTGCAGGATCGGAGAACCTTGTGTATAACCTCAACGCAAAGTAGCGTACCCATCTCATGGTTCCG
>JAAXNX010001052.1:0-20501 GCA_036491905.1 Folsomia manolachei
CAAGGTTTGGAGACGGAGGATAGGAGATTCATGCAAAATTAGTTTTGTGCAATGGATGCAATTTTACACCCGAATAAGGATGAGATCAAATTGAGTGGTAGAGAAAGTAGACTTTTTCAATTCATCTTGGTTTAGCAAAATATATTTTTTAATATGTTTGAGAAAGAATGACAATTTCAATTTAAAAGGAAGAATGTATGAATGTGTCTAACTGAGCTGCGGAATGTCAATAGCGTCAATTGCATGCATTGTTTTTATAATATTTCAAAAAGGCTGGGTTCCATTGTCATTCTCCTAGTTTGTGAATTGTGATGCTAAGTGACACGTGAATGATTTCGACAGGAAGTTGTCATCATTTTACTTTTACATGATTTTAGATGAAAACACGGATAGACAAAAATGTGCAAATGATCTCAATTATAATCATTATCACGTATGCAGTGAAGAACAAACTTGTGCTGTGATTAACCACAACAGTCGTCAAAATTCCAATCCCGGTCAGAATCTGACCGTCAGGCATTTTGCTTTTGCTACTACTATGGTTTACTGGTATCTACTTGAGGAGAGTGGATGACATGCCACATCAAAATAAAAACAAATGGAAATAAAATGACAATGCATTGCATTTGGTATGCACAATAGAATTCCATCGGTAGTTTTACATTACATAAAAAAAGAATGAATGATAATCCCTCAAATCCTAACCAAAATTGGACAAGCATCTCAATAAAAAACAACTAACCGAGCCGACTGACTGCAAATTGTCACAATAAATAATCCACGAGTGTCATTTATGCATAATCTTACTCTTGTAAAGATGCATTTTTCGAGATTTTAATGTACTTATACACGTATAATAAACAGCGGTATGCAGCAATGCATAATCTTAAGGAAAATGGAATCCATTACATAAACTAACAAGCATTTAATGTTTGGAACACCAAGGCCACTCAAGATAGCATTGAATTAGTCAGAATCAATTAGTGAATAAATTTACAGGCAAATAAATATTACAGGTAATATGTAGTAAAGAATGCAGGATAGAACAACCTCAAACTCATTAAAGAACTAAATGTAAATTTTAATAGTTTCGCTCATGGATGGGTTGGGCCTTTCAATAAACATTTAGAAATAAAATGTCGTCATCAAATTGAACAACAAAAATAATATCTCTCGTAATGAATAAATTTGGTTAGTCAGCATTTCTTCTGCAAATGCATCCGCAAATGCATATCATTTATCACTCATCCTCACTAGTATGACTCACGGTTAGTACGAAACTTTTATCCCATAAATACCAAAACGGGTTAAAAAAGGACAAAAGATTATTCAGAACTGTCTCCGTTTAAACCAGAAATTTTTCCAGGAATGTATGTCTACATTATCGGTAAAGTCTCCAACTAAATATGTTGACAACTGAGACTACAACTAAGAAAACTCTTGTCAATTAAATTCTGATAACAATGTGTACAACGTCGACGCATTAAGGTCAAAGTCTGTATTTGCTTTATTGTACAGCTGCATTTCTCACTGGACTGGACATCTCACATCTTTAGTAAAGATTCTTTACAAGCAAATCCAGCAACAACACCACAAACCCTTTAAACCTTTGTCAACTCTACATTTCTGTATCCCAAGACACGAGTATAAAAACAGGATGGATGACTCACTCAGCCGATATAGATTATTAGAGCAAGCTGGTTGAATTGTACAGTAGCAGACAAGAAATGCAACTTGTTCAATGACTATTAAATGCCGTGCTGTTATAAAACTCACATAATATTTATCCCATGCACTGTACCATACACGGAATATCTACGTACGTAGGTAGGTAGTGGATTTAAGTGTTGTTTAATGTTAAAGTGAATGTGAATGGATTGCAGTAATATATAGCAAGTGTTAAGTAACCTTTGATTTTACACACTTACTCAATCCACCCATAATGAGCATAACATAGCTCAAGTAGAGGGCGGAGAAAGTCACACAAAACAGTGTTATTACATTATTTGATAAACTTGAGACAACACTAATTGAGAGATAATAAAGCACTAAATTATAATAAAATCTTGAATACCAGTTTGATACGCACATGTTCAACAAACTATCCAGTTTCTTAAACAATTGATAAAAATCCTGACTTCATTAAGATAATATTCAATTTGTAAACTTTACTAAACGTGTTTAGGTTAGTGATCTTCCAGTTACAGTGTGATTTAGTTAATAAATTTAAAGCCATCATTGACACTTTATTAGTGTCGTTTAGTTCCAGTCCAGTATCTTTTCAGTGTCACTATTACGCAGTATTTTGTAAGTAAAGTAAATTAACTGGATAATTATTGACACTTTTCTTTTGTTTGATTTGAACATTGATAATTTTGTCTACACATTGATTTGAGACTAATAAGTCTTGTCGTTTTGTTTTTCAACTTTAGTTACAAATCAATGCCACAAGAAAGCTGACCTCAAATCTCTCAGTGACCTCTACAATCATCGCCTAAAGAATTTCAAGAAACAATTAGATTTACGGAAATATTTTTGAAGTTGTCGTGAATCGGAAAAGGACAAGTTTACCTTATCCTACCCTACCAGGAATCACGACGGCGTTTTTCAGACATCCGGAACTTATACAAATGAGAGACATTATGGATCCCATATTCGATTGTAATGAATGTTTAACCTTTGTTAAATTTAATTGGTTTAATTAATTTTGATTAAATTATAATTGCTTTACAGATCAGTTCAGGCTAATTTTAATAGGCGACACCACGGTAGGGAAGTCGACACTTTTAAGATACTTTACAGACGGAAAATTCTCAGAGGTAAGTAAGTATCCTTAAGAAAATTAAAAATTGCTAGAAATTAAACGAAACGATTGTCATTTATTTCGAATACCAAGCCCGATCTTAATTCATATAAACTTCCAGGTTTCCGATCCTACAGTTGGTGTGGATTTTGTAAGTACTCACAAAATTGGAAATTTTGAATGAGCTGTGATAAAGTAGTCAATGTTTTATTTTTTTTTTCAGTTTGCAAGGCTCGTACAACTAAATGACGGAACTCGAATAAAGCTTCAGCTCTGGGATACGGCAGGACAAGAGAGATTTAGGTGGGGTGGAGTGTGTTAAAATTCAATTTGTTAATTATGTTCGGTCCAATATTAACACCAGTTGCCAATATAAATAGGTCCATTACAAAAAGCTACTATCGAAACTCTGTGGGCGCCGTTCTCTGCTATGACATCACATGTAGATCGTCCTTCGAAAAAATTCCGAACTGGATGGTCGAAGCAAAGAAGCATATAGACCCCATTGACCCACAATTTCTGCTCGTAGGTTGTAAAGGGGATTTAGACGGATGTCGACAAGTTAGTACGGAAGAAGGGGCCGCGTGTGCCAAAGCTCTGGGCATCTACTTCCTTGAGACAAGTGCAAGGACGGGCAAGAACGTGGAGGAAGCGTTTCAGACCGTGACACAAGAAATTTACAACAGAATTAGTAGCGGAGAGTACAAAGTGGACGATGTAAGGAAAATAAAACTTCAATTATTACCCATGCCTGTAACTATTTATCCGAGAAAACTTTAAACTTGAATGCATTTCTAAATTTTAGGAACACTGGGAAGGGATAAAATCCGGATTTGGTCATAAAAATTCACGACAAAATGCTGCAATTATACCCGAAGCTATCCCAGAAAAATCAAAGTGTTGCTAGTTAAAGTAATTGGTTAAAGTAATTCGGATAAGGAAACGCTTAAAATTTGAGTTTCAAAGTCGACACTTCGCAAGTAGTTCATGTATCGACCCACCAACTAACAAGCATCTTGTACCGTTCAAATGCTTCATTTAACAAAACGTGATCAAATACCTTTTTTGTTGCGTCGTATTTATTTTATAACATAAATCATCTAATTTTGTCCACATACTTTTTGTACCCACAAACTATGTAAGCGCTTTTTGCAGTGATTGATCGATCGGACTATTTATTTAGCTGCGAGGAGCAATGTATTATTTTATATAATTGATGTATATATGAATCAAATTGTGTGTTAATTGCACTGTAAAGTTCTAGTTGATGTTTGCGAATGATTCTTTGTATGACTCTGAATGCAATAAGCCAGTAGTGTAAGTGTCATGTGATACCCCACTAATTATTTCCGTTGTGCTAATTTATACCAGATTTTTATTACAATATAATCTACCATTTCTTGATTGTAACCGTTTTAACAATTTTAATATCAACTGAGCGATTTAACATTATGAAAAATAAATATATTCTTGTAAAACCTGTCAAACTGTTGTCTTTACCAGTGTAATAATTTCATAAACAAACTAGATCACAGTTTATGACTTCTCCTTTCACTAATAATGGCTAGATTTCTTGGGCTAATTTTAGGATCGAATAATGCTGCTATCTGAACTTTTGAATCAATTATGTTTTCCTTAATGAAAAGGCCCCTGTCAATTATCACTAGTGTTTCAACTACATTTGCGACCAAGAGTCGGAGCGAAAAGAACAAAACTACTTTATACCAGTCCACAACCATTTTCTCAATGTCATCGTTATGAAGTGAGTCTTCCACTAGGGTGATGTCCAAATTTCTAACAGCCTTCTGAGCATATCTAGAAGAGAAATCGATCCGTTGTATTTTTTATTCTATTTTCTAAACAAATCATAAAAATCCCATACTCGGCAAACGACATATTTTGACAGCTAGGAACTCCGCACAAACCAGCCCGTCGAATCCCGAAATTTTTAATCAGCACAGTTTCCAATGCTGCACGATATGCGTGAATCTGTGTAAATCCCAATTTTTTAGATGAATTCACCATAATTGAAGTATTTTCTGAAGGAACAAATTTCAAATATAATCATACCATCAGTTGTGAAACATGTCCTTCCCTCAGTCGTCGGCAGTGTTGTTCTACCGCATGACAAGCAATTTCTAATGCCTCGTAACTTAATTTACATCCTTCTCTTTTTGCGTATTTACTTAAAGGAAACCTGACAGATTACGTCGTTTCACAAGTTACTTTTTTTTAATGTGCTGTTATTGCATTTACCCATTTCCATCCATTTTTTGCCAGCAACAGCCCACAGATACGATGTACTTGGCCGTAGAATTTACAAAATTGTGAATAATAACTGGGGCCAAGTTCCCACAAGAATGGAGTCCAATGATACCGAAATTTTCATGGCGTTGCAATTCTTGCTCGTGTTTATTCAATTCTAATTGAAGACATAGATGGGTTGGAGGTTTTACTGGAGATGTATAGTTTCGTTTGACAAGAAAATTCTCCAATTCTAAGTCAAATTTCCTAGATCAAGTTCAAATCATGTTCGTCAACCATGTGTAATCTTCGAGTAAGCAATTTAAGTAAAAATAGAATTGTCCAACATACGTAGCAGTTTCGCCAAATTTCTCAACGCAATCGATACCAGTCAGGTTAAGTGAGCATCCATAAGTTAAATATCGACTGAGATGACCAAGTCCTGCCCCCACATCAAAGACATTTTGGGTAGATGATTCATCCGAAATGGTGGAAACGATTTTACAGAACTCGACAATTTCATGTCTTTTTTTAGGCTTGACATGTCGATTGAACAAATTCCTGAATTCATTCACTACAGAAGAGCAGTTTAAATGATTTGTCTCATTCCTAGAAGCAGGATATCCTAAATTATCATCCTTTTGACGAGACAGAGAAAGTAATTTTGCAGTTGATTTCAACGCCAATAAACCCAAGGGTAGAATTTCGCCCCTGCCAAGCCAAAAAAATATAAGATAAATTGTGTATTGAGCTGCCATTTAATTTCTTTACAGCCTGTTGACAGATATTGATAAGTATTAATGTTAGTTAACCTCGCTCGAAGTGATGTTCCACATCCTGATACACTAAAATCCAGTAAATCTGCTAGTTCCTCTGGTTTAAGTTTTGCTAACCCTATCTGCCATGAGATGGGCAACCGGTTCCAGTGATTTTCCTCGTAAAAATCCTAACAAGTATTTATAACCAAATTTTTCATAAACAGGCCAAATGTTAGGAATAAGCGTGTAGGGAGCATAACTATTTTAATCATCCTTCGCATACCAAAACAAAGCTGTCAGCTAACCATCCAAACTTTTCTAAGAATTCCTGTATCAAATCAATCCAACGGGATGCACCCGTTTCTTCAAGTGCGACGACCATATTTTTTGTTTAACCACACTGCGAACTTCGCAGTACAACTTTGATTTGATGACGGCTCCGTGATGATGAAGGGATGAACGGAATGCAGAATTTCATGTATTAAACACATCTCTGATTTTTGTTTTCCATCTTTTTTCAGTTGATTCGTCATTCATCTGACTAAACTGTTCAAAGAAACAAAGTTTAAAAGTCCATGTGTTCTTAACTTATATTATCACAGTACGAACGACTCAGACAAATGCGGAGTAAGTTACATAGTTTGGCTAAAAATACCAAAAAGAGAGAGAGAGAGTGGAAAGAATACAGACGTCTTACAAGACGGGAGATGGTTTGAAAAATCGACCAAAAATAGCAAGTTCCATACACTAACCCTTTCGTACTGTACTCAATACGAATATGAAAGATCAAAAAATTAGGCAAAAGCGGTAGCAGGCTAAACATCTTATTCACGTCCATGTTTTGTGCGTTACGCCAACAAAATAAGAAATCAGTTCTCCTCTCATTTCACTCTTTCTTAAATTGAAAAATCAACGCGTTTCTAGAGCTTAAAGCATCAATCAAACGCAAAAACTGCATCAGTGCAAGCAAATAAGTAAAATAAGCAAAATGGAGTCTCGTCACAGTCAACTTGCAAAATCGCTCTCAAATCTTTATCAAATTGTAGAGATTTATAATTCAACTTGTCGCTCAAGATCAAGATCCTTGCCAAATATTGTCATCCCTCCACCCAATCTGGGAGGAGGTGGAAACCAAAGGCAATACTCTCAGTATCCTTATTCTTATCCTTCCGACTTCAGCGGTGGAGGACCAGTTAAAAAACATCATAATAAAATTCTGAAAAAAACTTGGGACAAAGTTAAAACGGCAATCATTCACACAACAAGCTCCCACTCGGCAAGAAGAGCAAGTTTGAATAAAACAAAGTTGGACTCTGGCAGTAAGCAGGGGATGAATTTACCACAGTCTTCTACAGCGGCTGCGGCTTCTTCAGCACCATCCACACCCTTGCATAAGCAGTCATTTGATTTTGATACGCAATCTCAAACTAGTCCTCAACCTCAGTCTGGTCGACGGTTGGAAGGAAATTTTCTGAGCAGTAGCAGTAACAAGCCCCAACATGACTTTCTCCGGTCAGTATCCGCCAACGCTGGAGATATGAGGAGTCAACCGGACCATGTCACGGTGGACGATTGGACTGAAAGTCGTGAAACAACGGAAGACGAAAAGATTTCTCCCACAGAAGCTCAAAAAAATGTTGAAGAAGAATCACAAAAAATTCAACAAAATTATGCCAGACTTCAAAAGCGTCTATCTGAAGAACTCCATCAAAGAATGAGTGAGCACAAACCGGTGGATAGCAAAACGGTAGAGAATTTATCGGAAGATTTTAAAAAGAGGTTGCGAGAATGGGAGATGTGGCGAGGTAAGAAATAGTAATTTATTCATTTTAAATCTAATCACACCAATAAATAACACATTAAAAACTATACAGTGAGCACGGGAAAAGTTACTTTTACGGATGAGGAAATTGCGAAAATATTACCACTCGAATTCTCTCAGAAACTTCATGAATGGGAAACAATTAAAACCAGTGGGATCCATCATGGCCACAGTAAAACGCCGGATTCCCTCGCAAGTGGTACAACTTCTCATGCCAGGGACACTTCTAGCCCAGAAGTGCTACCGTCTACAAAAAATAAACTTCTCCGAAAAAAGAAAAGTTCTTCGGAATCATCCCGACAAAAGGAATTGGCTTGGTTGGAAAAACAACTGGAGAAAATTGAGGTGGAGAAAAAGCGGTTGGAAAGAGAAATGAAGAAATATGTGGAGCGTGAGGTAAAAAACACGACAAAACAGTATTTGCGAGGATTCGCAGGTTTGCATAAAAATTCTGTTGTAGGCAAGATTACAAAAAATGAAGGAAGCCCTTCAAAACGCAAGTCCTAGCGAAGTCTGGATAAGGACACCTACAGGGAAGTGTAAAGTGGAAAAGATCACGGTAAATTATAATCATGCTTTCCCCAACTTTCTCAAAGATTGACAATTTAAGGTTGGAAAAACAACTGGAGAAAATTGAGGTGGAGAAAAAGCGGTTGGAAAGAGAAATGAAGAAATATGTGGAGCGTGAGGTAAAAACGCGACAAAATGAAAATAGTATTAGTATTTGCAAATAATTTGTTATAAGATCAAGTATTTGCATAAAAATTCTGTTGTAGGCAAGATTACAAAAAATGAAGGAAGCCCTTCAAAACGCAAGTCCAAGTGAAGTCTGGATAAGGACACCTACAGGGAAGTGTAAAGTGGAAAAGATCACGGTAAATTATAATCATGCTTTCCCCAACTTTCTCAAAGATTGACAATTTATACATGCAAACTAAACTCTCTGCAGCAAAAATTTGCCAGGAAATTATATCAATGGGAAGAAATGCACGGAATCCAGCCAGAGAGTTCGACAATGGCTCTACTCCATCCAAAATATTACGGACCACCTCCCGCAGATAATGATGAGGATGCAGAAATTGAGCGCAGAGCCCAAGCAGAATTCAATAGTCGTCGCTACAAAGATGACACCCCTCCTGCCGTGTCCTCGTCCCGAGGAGAGAGTGAAAGTCGACAGGATGAATGCGACTGTGAAGAAGACGTCCAGCGATGTCCCTCGGATGGCGAGGAGGATCAAGGCACGGAACATGAGGACAATGAATTATATGACCATGATCAAGACCAACAAGAGGAAAAGGATGAGCCCCAGAAACCTGGTCATGACGAGCAAGAAGGACACAGGGTAACATATATCGACCTTGGGCTTTGAATCATTTTCATCCTAATATTTTTACAGGATTCTTCAGCAAGTTCCTCGGATTTCGAAGAAGCCACAGACTCCTTTGCCACACATGACAAAGGTAATAGCGGAGCTTCTAATACAGACTCGGATTTTAATTACCGTGCAGAATTTCCAACTCGTCGACGATCATCCGAAGCAATTTCCACCCCACTCTCCGCCAGGTCTCCATCCCTCTCTGCTTTCACAAGTGATGACGAACCGGAAACCTGTGGCCTGTTGAAGACAGTTAGTGAAGAAAACGAAAATGCAGGCAATCTTAAAGATGCCGAATCCCAAACCGAGATTGTACTGAATGTAAGAGCTAAACCCATCTTGGTTGAGGATGATGAGGACAACGAGGCAGGTTCTGTAGACGAAAGTCAACAACAAACTGGAATATTTGTCCCCACAAAGAGAACAATATTCGAGCTGGAACCCTTTGAAGGAGGAGATTTACTAAAGTCGCCATCCCTCATCCGCAAAGCCGTATTTGAAACCCAGCCAGAAATTACAAATAACGTCCGTGTACTAACGCCACCCCCACCATCTAAACCTCTCACTCCCACTCCCACAGATATTCTTCCCTGTTTCAGCTCAAGTTCCAACTCCTTCTCCATTGCACCCAGAACATCTCCAATTCCTCCCTCCTCAACCCCGGTCCTTCCACGACCTCCGCCACCCCGAATTGTAGAAGTTACTCCGAAAATACATCCAACCTCTCAACCACGAGGTTTTCCTAAAATGGGGAAAATCCCGGTTTGGTGCTCTCCCCTGGGGACAAGGCGTCATCTTGGGGCCGGTTCTACTTCCGGATCAATTCAGAGTGAGAAGGGTGGACTACTCAGTCAAAATTCGGTTTCCTCTCTGGATTTTTGTACTGAATCCAGTTATTTTAGTCATCCCCCGTCCTCTGTACCGTGTTCCTCTACATCTTTATGTCAACCACCTAGCAAAATTGGTGGAGGACGAAGAAATACCTCCGCAAATACGGCTACCGTCCCGGAAGAAAGTGGGATCGTTGGGGCCAGTATCACAACCGGGCAACGCCACCCAGCTTTTCCGGTTCGTTCTAGTTCATTCAGGATTCAAAGACATAAAGACCATCCACATGAAGAGGGTGAGGAGAGATCCCCAAATAAAGGATTCTACGCCCAACTAAGAAGCCGGGTTGGTTCGGTGGCGAAATCTCAAAGTACGGGCTCCATACGGAGTAAGTTAGGGAAAGCATTGGCCACTTTCACCCACAAGATTTCGCCGAAAGAAGGACAGAATGAGGATAGGGCTCAGCAAGGGGTTACCGGTGGGGATAAGCATTGATAAGCATGCAAAATGAGGGTTAAATCAAAATGTGTAGGAAACAAATGCGTTCAGCTTTGATTGTAAATGTACATCAGATCAAGTATGAAATGTGGAGAGAAGTAGTATGAAAAATGGAATAAGTATGCAAATAAATTTGTAATTTTTGGTGCAAATTACTTAAAAACAAAGAAGTTCAAAATATTTCTTACCTCGATTGAAATTGAAATCGCTATCCCTCCACGTACTGAAGTGAATTCTGGCCAACTATCTTTGTTTCCAACTAGTTCCGTCCAAAATTAATTTTTTCAAACAAATTTGCTAATAATTAATTTGCAATTTCTTGTAATTTTGCACCAGCAGCACCGGAGAAAGTTGCAAAAATAATATTTGCAAAAAAACTGATCAGCAGCATGTCACAACTTTGGCGGTTTGCTCACTCACATTTTTTGAGACAACGTGGTCGCAGAGAGAGTTTGTTTGTGATTAACTTTCGCCAAATTAAATTGTGTTTTGTGTCGTTGACCACTTTGTCGACGTCGACATGGGTCGTCAAGCCACAGAGTTTCGGGGGATGCCTCAGTCCCAACGCCAGATGTTGGCGATTGGTGAAATAATTCAGATCCTTCTTGCTCGGTCCAAATAATAACAATTCAAGTAAGGGAAAGGCTGAGGACGAGACCGTGGTTCGGTTAAAAACTCGAATTAGTGGAAAATATGGGTTAGAATCCCCTCCCAGGCTTACCGAGATTATCGCCGCGGTCCCAGTAGAGCATACGGAAGGCTCTCTTACCAAAATTGAGGGCAAAACCGGTCAGAACGGCGAGTGGGGTGAGTTTTAATTAGGAAATTAAATAATTATAAGGTTTAATTTGTTACCTGAACTTTTAGATTGCCATTGTCGCAGTGATGTGTAAACCGCATCGTTGTCCACATATTAATATGACGGGGAATATTTGTGTGTATTGTCCAGGTAAGTCAAGTGGTGAAAGGTTTGGATTGAATTGTATGCGAATTTAATTGTATTTCGTAATTTTTGTATGTAGGAGGGCCAGACTCGGATTTCGAATATTCGACACAGTCATACACTGGTAAAGCATTTACAAATTTAATTTAATTAAACGTTTAAAGGTACAATAATAATCTGTGTTCGCATGCAGGCTATGAACCTACTTCAATGCGTGCTATTAGGGCGAGATATAACCCATATTTGCAAACTAGACATAGGGTTGAGCAAGTAAGTATTTTAAACCAATTTAAATGATTCATTTGAGATTGAAGTATTAGATTCCTTATAATTGTTGGGTTTCTTCTTATAGCTGAAACAGTTGGGTCACAGCGTGGATAAGGTCGTTATTTCAGAACATTTCGTCCCATTCATTGACCCGATTTATTTTTTTAAATATTTGCATTCAATTCAATTTTTTTTTAAGGTCGAGTTTATTGTGATGGGAGGGTAAATATCTTTTTGAGTAGTTAAAAAAACAATTATTTTTGGCATTGTTGGACATTACTAACTTTAAACGTCTTGCACAGAACATTTATGAGCCTACCGGTGGACTACCGTGATTATTTTATTCGCAACCTTCACGATGCTTTGTCCGGTCAATACTTCTAACGATGTGAAGGAAGCGGTATACTACTCGGAGAGATCGTAAGAATAAAGTTTCAAATTTTTAACTCTGACAAGCATCTTGCAATTTTGTTTTTTTTTATTATTATTTTTTCTAGGCATACCAAATGTATTGGAATCACAATTGAAACTCGACCAGATTACTGTCTGAAAAGGCACCTATCTGACATGCTGACCTATGGATGCACAAGGCTCGAAATTGGGGTACAATCAGTTTATGAAGATGTGGCTCGAGATACTAACCGTGGTCATACGGTAAGTATTCGTAATTTATAAATAAGCAAATAATAAATGACAAAAGATTGATTTGCTGTACAGGTGAAAGCTGTATGTGAAAGTTTTCAACTCGCCAAAGATTGCGGTTTCAAAGTTGTCACTCACATGATGCCGGATTTACCAAATGTTGGGCTGGAGAGGGATATGTTGCAATTTGAGGTTTGAAATTAGTTTAAATTCTCTGACATTTCTTAGAACTCGTACTGATTGCATGTTTTTTTGCTTTATGTAGGAACTGTTTGAAAATCCGAATTTTCGACCCGATGGAATGAAATTGTATCCAACCCTTGTAATCCGAGGGACCGGTTTGTACGAGCTGTGGAAGGCAGGACGCTATAAATCATATCCCCCTAACACGCTTGTTGACCTTACTGCACAAGTTTTGTCCCTGGTGCCTCCATGGACAAGGGTATATCGTGTCCAGCGTGACATCCCAATGCCTTTGGTCACTTCTGGAGTTGAGCATGGTAATCTCCGCGAGCTGGCTTTAGCTCGTATGAAAGACTTGGGCCTGGAATGTCGTGATGTTAGAACACGAGAAGTTGGTATTCAAGAAATACATAACAAAATAAGGCCCGATAAGGTATTTTGTTTTTTCCGCAGTTTCATTTGATAACATATTAAGCTAATCAATGGTGAAATTTATTTCAATTTAATTAAAATTGGGCAGGTTGAACTTATTCGACGAGACTACGAAGCAAACGGCGGATGGGAGACTTTCCTCTCGTATGAAGATCCCGATCAAGATATCCTGATTGGTTTACTACGTTTAAGGAAATGTTCTGCTGACACATTTCGACCTGAATTAAAGCCGCAACAAACCTCAATCGTCCGCGAGCTTCACGTGTACGGCTCCGTTGTTCCAGTGAAAGCAAAAAATCCGAAAAATTTCCAACATCAAGGTTATGGCACGCTGTTGATGGAAGAAGCTGAAAATATCGCAAAGTTCGAGCATGGGAGTAGTAAGATCTCTGTTATTTCTGGAGTTGGGACAAGGAATTATTATCGAAAATTAGGTTATGAGTTGGATGGTGTCTTTATGAGTAAGTCGTTGGTTTAATTTGTTACTGAATTGCTTTCATCATTACATTTTAATAAAGACTATACGTTTTTCCCTACTTGCATTTTTTACATGTTAATCCAAGTTCATGATTATGCAGTTGCGTCATAAATATTGCATACATTACTGATTAGCAATCCAAGTCCCGTTCAACTTTATTATACAAAGTCAAATGTTTTACTGTTCATTACCCTTTCTAAGAGGATTAAAGGAAGTTTTCATTTTCATTCTTTCTGAGAAAGACTTTCTCTTGATTTTCTCCTGAGAGAAAGTTTCTCTCGCCTAAACTCAAGCCGGGAGAGCCGACTTTCTCCGGAACTTTACCAGAGTACATAAATGGCTTGGAGTGCTATTAGGCTTAAAATTATTTTAAGGTGTCAATCTGTAAATCTGTATGAATTTTAATTTTAGTAAAAAAAGTGCAACAATTTTTGTACTGTTGTCTTTTATCCCTGGACAACTTTAGCAATAAAATAATGTGAGTAAAAAATGTGTATAATGGAAATAACCGAGTTATAAAATTGTTATCGATATCTAAATAATCAAATCTCTCTTAATCCCACCGAGAACCTTCCACAAAATGTTGTTAGTGATTCTAACTGCTAAAAACCAGTTAAGTTTTAACACAATGTTGAAAACCCTGTCAAATCGGTACTCCTGAGCTTGGCTGCAATTACAACATTTACAACTTGTAATAAGAAGGAAAGGTTAGTCGAGTGCAGTTTGTTTGGAAACTTGGTTTGTAATAATATTGACATGGTTGGGCACATTACATACATTTGACAATGCCAGCTAATTGTACCTAACTTAGGTAACCTAAGCTTAAAGTTTGTTTCATCCTGTGAAAGCCGTTCACTGTCATTTACTCTGACCCAGTATCTGTACAGCTAAACTCTGAATATTACATTTTACTTTAGTTTACATAAGTTTAAGGCAGTTTAAAATATTCCATTGTTTTTCCTGGATTGAAACCAGAGCAAGAAAATGACCCTTGTCTCATAAGGGGAGCCGGAACCCATACATTTCTTTAAGAGGGTGAGAGTTTCTCAGATTTCTTGTAACGACAACGAGTACAGTACAAACTAGTAAACTATGTATGTTGGGCCACTGCCAAAACAAAGTTGTCATGTGTTTTACAACATATCCAACTAAATCCTGTCGAAAAATAGGTCCACCACTTTTCTAGAATGTTGCATTAACAGAACATTCACTGGTAAATTCTAGTCTGGAACAGTACCCATTTGCAATGGTAGTAGTCTAATTAACAATATGCAACAATAGGTTATGTCCTGCACCGAGTTAAAGCTCGAGCTGTGCCAGTATTTATATTCAAACATAATTGTAAGATTTGGTTCAACAAAAAAGTGTGGAGAAAAATTAATGGTGAAAGTTTTGCAGAACCATGTCCCGAAGAAAGCAGCCACGCACGCTGTTTGATGGCGTTACGAATTATCATGATTTTAATGCAGCCAATAAACGGAGGCTATTTATACACTCTTGCCAAAGGTATGCCAAATTAGAGTTACATAAAAATGGCTTGATGCCTAAAATTATTCGCAAATTTTGCAATTTTCAGATGATGAAGGACTTCTTCACCGACTGGAAAGATTCCGAGTAGCAGCGGTTCATCAGGGTTGTGTTAACAGTATATGTTGGAATGACACGGGTACCTGCATCTTATCGGGGTGAGTATGAAATTTGTCAAGAATTATTCTTGGAAAATTCTTAAATATTAATTATCTCATCAGATCGGATGACCAGCACTTAAAAATCATTGACCCATTCCCATTACAACCGAAGGTGGGTTGGTGAAAGTTTGAATGCTTGCAATTTAGAAGAGTGTTAAAAATGCAAATTTTGTTTTTTGCAGACTTTATGGGATCACAAATCAAATCACAAATCAAACATATTCTCAGCTCATTTTCTCCCTTGTAGTAATGATAGCCAGATAGTTTCCTGTTCTGGGGATGGATTAATATTATACACTGAGGTGAATCGGAGCCCCACGGAAAATGCGGCGTGTAGATTTAATTGTCATGAGGGTATGAAAGTTGCGAATTAAGATAGCGAAAATTAAGAGAGTTACGGGATTGTAGATTATTATATGTCCATAAATTGACAGGTACTTGTTACACCGTACTGACTGTGCCGAATGAGAATCGTACTTTTCTAAGTTGTGGTAGGTTATATTATCAATTTAAAGTTAGTAAAATTAATTTATGTTACTGTGAAACGTTCGAGATTTGGTAATATTCTGAACTGACGAGTTTGATCTTTTTAGGGGAAGATGGTACCGTGAGATTTTATGACCTGCGACAAAAGGATCACTGTGATTGCGTCAGTTCGCCGGTTAATTTTTTAATTATTATAAAGACAATCAAGAATTTTGTATGTTTAAATAAAATTAACAATGCCATACATATGTGCCCTGATGTAGGTTGATGTACTTATCACAACTAAACGGGCAGTCACTTCGATGGCAGTTAACCCACTGGCACCCTACTACCTTGCAATTGGGGTTGGGGATAGCTCCGTTAAAATTTTTGATCGACGCCAATTGACTGTAGGGTCTAAAACTGAGATTGACGGTCCAGGTAAGGCTCTGGAGTTATTAAAAATGTTACCGGATAATTAGACGCATCTGTTTTCAGAATCTTGTCAAGTCCGTCAGCTTGTCGTACCTGAATTGGAAGCCAGTGACAGATATTATCGCATAACTTCGCTGACCTACACAGACATAGGGACACAACTTCTTGCGAGTTATTCTTCAGATCATGTTTACTTGTTTGATATGGAGGTATGACGAAGATTTTTAAGAATTTGTTTCCCAAAGACTAAGATTGTTTTACCTTTTAGGATGATGAGCAATCGAAAAGTTTTGGCGTACCCTTCGCCGCTGTAAATGACTCGGAACAGAACGGAACCAAAGATAAGAAATCATGTTTACTTGTTTGATATGGAGGTATGACAGAGATTTGTTAGGAATTTTTTTTACCAAAGACTAAGATTGTTTTACCTTTTAGGATGATGAGCAATCGAAAAGTTTTGGCGTACCCTTCGCCGCTGTAAATGACTCGGAACAGAACGGAACCAAAGATAAGAAACAAGCAAAACCAAATCTTAAAAGACTTCGGCTAAGAGGCGACTGGTCAGATACGGGTCCAAACGCTCGACCCCAAAGAGACAGTAGTGGCGCAGGAGGTATCTATTTATTGCAAATATTTTGGCACTACTGAAAGTACACATTCTGATGAGATAAATACCACAGAAATTGCACAAGCTCGGCCAACCCTACATCAATCCTTAATGGAAAGAATGACTCTGGTCCTTGCCCAAATGCTGAATGAGACCCCATCCAACGCCACGGGCGGAGAATCAGTTCCAGGCACTAGTGACAGCGATGAAAATCCAGGAACGGNCAATCCTTAATGGAAAGAATGACTCTGGTCCTTGCCCAAATGCTGAATGAGACCCCATCCAACGCCACGGGCGGAGAATCAGTTCCAGGCACTAGTGACAGCGATGAAAATCCAGGAACGGAGTCCAACGATTCAAATGCAGCTTTATCATCACTGCCTGATCTCGTGCGAAGAAATTCTGCCCCCACCAGCAATTCTGAACCAGTCCCCAATGCATCACAGCGTTCCGCGTCGAGCGAACTTTCTAGCATACCAGGCATTGAGGAAGACTTTGCTGATTTGAGGAGTTCCTTTGTTAGCAGGTAAAACTTAAAATTTAGGACAGAAATATTTTGATATCGACCATGCTTTGGTCACAGTTTTGATTAATGATTATATGTCAGGCATCACGTCGAACCTGGAGCCGTTAACTTGAGTTATCGGGAAGGAGGTCCAAGTGCCGGGCTTATTTCGATGTCGATTGGTAATGAAAATGAAAGAGATTCCTCAAATACGCAACAGAATGATGAGAATGAAAAGCCTACTAGGTAAGATCTTGAAGACTTCAATTTGAAGATTGCAAATATTTGTCTGGAATGGATTACACGAATAATGATTTCTCTGAACTGAATGTACTGTAGCTCATCTAATGCAAAAAAATCTTGGGAGAAAGCAGTTTCAATGGCTAAATACCCTGGAGGAAAAATTCGTATGCGATTCACCGGCCATCGGAATGCTAGGTAAAAAAATAGTAATTTAAGTTTGTTTAGCTTTTCATTCCAATGCTTGGTAAACGTTTTTATGTCATTCCTTTCGTTACAGGACAATGATTAAGGTAATCTCGTAGAAATGCAATTATTAGGAATCTGTGTTAAAACTTTATTAAATATTGGCAAATTGCAGGAAGCTAACTTTTATGGAAGCAAATATGTCTTGAGTGGTAGTGATTGTGGGTTAGTCGCTATTGTCATTTTATGTAATTACTCATTTTCAATAATGGATAATGTGCTTATCAATAATATTGTGATATGCAGATCGGTTTTCATTTGGGATAAGAATACTGGTAGTTTAGTCCAAATTCTGGAAGGTTAGTTTCTGTACAGTAATCTTCAAATTGGATGGAAATGCGAGATTTGATAACTAAAATATCTTTCAACCCACACTATAGCCGACAATCACGTCGTGAACAATGTTCAACCACATCCATTTGATCCACTTATCGCTTGCAGTGGAATTGATTATGATATTAAAATATTTGCCCCAACGGCTGGAGAAAGCACCTTTAACAGAGATATTGCCACAGAGGTTTGCGGATAATTTACGTTTTCTCAGTTCTTAAATAAATTGAAATTATTACTTTGCTTGTCTTACAGCTCATCAAACGAAATGAACTAATGTTAGAAGAAACTCGGGATACTATTACAGTTCCAGCCGCGTTTATGATCCGGATGGTGAGTTAAAAAACAGATTATTAATAAAAGTATAATTTCACAATATTAAGAAAAATCCCTTATTTCCAGCTCTCTTGTCTTTCTCATATTCGTCGAGCCGGAAGGAATAACAACCCTCAAGCAGGTTCTAGTCAAAGAAACGACGATCTTGTTCCTCCCGACAATTCGGATGAAGCATAATATATAACCTAGCCTACTCTGTTTTACGTGTCCTTTCTGCATTTATGCACCTTGCTCATTTTCCACATTAGTCTCCTAATTCTCACCATTACATTTATTTATGTTAACAAAAAACACAGTCATTTTATTGCAGGTTTGAGTCAACTATTTAATAAAACTGGTCATCAAACGGCGTTACAAAACAATAATTGTCATTACATTTTTTCATCCGGCCGGGTCGTCAAATTTTGCCAAAGCCATCGATTGATTTCCAATCATTCCCTGGAAGTTCCACCATTAAACATTTAAAGGCGAAATAATAATTCCAGGCCAAAATATCCATCCCTAAAGTTAGGAGTCATATTTTGCTTCACAATCGTTTTGCTGGATTTCTTTGACAGAACGAAAGCTATTGTATTGAATATCGATACTTTGTTAATGATGGCCGCATTTCTCTTAAAATTGGAATTTATCATTTACCATGACTTACCCAGTCCTCTCTTCATTTCAATGTGTTATATATCCAACCAAACCATAAGCATTTCCAGACCTAATACTTTGTTTTCAGTTAGTATTTGTCCAAATACTGCCTACCTTTGGTATAAAGCCATAAAGTAAATTACTAAAGAAAGGCTAGCCGAGCCCAAGCAATTATTTACGTTTAAAACTGACTTTCTCCTTGCCATCATAACCTCTATCGGATTCGGAGTAGGTATTAACATCGACCCTGTCCATCTTACATTTGCTTGGTTATAGTTTTCCATATTTCTCCCTCAAACCATGGATGAGTTTTTGTTTTCCCTTAATACGCTGTTGCTTTTGAATCGTTTACGTAGTCAAACTCCCGTCAGTTTAGCAATAAAATTGGCATCGATCCTCCCATAATTCTTAGGCCCATGAATAAATAATTCCTCCTCGGTTTGAACAAGGATTGACTGGAGCTTGGTTGATGAATTTTTAAGATTCTTCATTAAGCTTAACCCTCAAAGACATTGTTATTGGACTGTGGAGAAGTTGGACCGCCCCACGCGTCCGGAGTCAATACTCATCATAACGGCATGGCCCGTTACTGACGACCGTTTGACATCCTATCCTGTCATGTTCTGAGGAAATGGTAACTCCAAAGTTATATGAAATGTGATCCAATACCATTCGAAATGAAATAAAGTCTCAACCAACCACAAGTTATTTAAATATCGAGTTTGGCGTAAATATCCATATTCCTTAGTCTACGTGGACAAGAAATAGTTCGGGTTAAAAGTCGTCAGAATAATAAAGACCAAAATCTGAAGGGCATATCCGTCCGGGACAGTTGGCGTTTGTTCACAACCAAGAAACCATCCACGAGTACTAGTTGTCCGCTTGGGAGTTGTCTAGTTTACCAGGAAGGAATCGAATCTCGGAAGATATCCGCCCAAAGGGCATCTTTCCTTGAAAATGTCGTCTCGAACATATTCCAAGACGTATACCAAATTCTTCAACTTGGTCACATTCTTTGGAGGTAAGGAATTTAAAAGGGTTAAACTGGACCCATTTTGCAGTAGTTGGGTCAAACTTTCTCCTTCCATGCAACTCTTGTTTTTGAAATAATTCCGTGTAGAATTATCGGCCTTTTTTGGTAACAACTTTCTCCACCTACTTTCTCCAATCTCATACTCCATCCATGTCTTATTGAGTATTTTTAATATGTTTGTTAGTTAACAAGTGTTTGTCATACACATCTTTTTTACGTGTATGGTAATTGCAATCATATTGAACATGACTTGATGACATATTATGTTTTTGTGTTTTGAGATGTATTGCCCACCTATATTTATTATCTGTGGAAAAATTACATGGTGTGCAATTGTATGTGCCAAGCACAGGTTTTGTGACACATTTTGCAGAGTGATTTTCAAAGTCTTTAATAAGAAAAGTTTGAAATTTGCAGTTTTGACATCTCAGTAGAGTATTTGCAGCACGTTTTTGTCCAGTACAAATTCCTTTGTGGAAAACTAATGAGTTTGGATAGACGGTCCGAAAACCACAGATGTTGCATACCAGTGGTTTTTCTCCGGTATGTAACCGAACATGTATAATTAGTTCGGACGGTATCCGAAATATTCCCTGGCAGTACGGGCATTTATGTTCTATTGGACCTCGACCAATAACGGGAGCAACACATGATATTGGGGTTAGATTTTGTGCTGGTGGATACTCATCTGTGGATAATCGATTTGA
>JAAXNX010001053.1:0-20478 GCA_036491905.1 Folsomia manolachei
ACACAGTTTAGAACAATTCACAAGTTGTTCCTGTTCTTGTTCTTGTCCATTTTTCCTTCGCTCAGTTGATCAAGTGCTGTCCTTCTGACTAGGTGTTCTTACTCCGTCTTGTCTTGTCCTCCTATTTTCTGTCTCAACTTATCTTCCTTGTTCAAGGAGAGATTAGTTTCCTTACGAGATATTTTTCCAAGTTTTCCAATTCCTGACTGAAAAATAAAATGGGAAACTTTGCCACTGTTCCCCCTATGTGTAAGGAATTGATTTAAAATTAATTTAAGATTGAAAGGATTTGCTTGTAGGAGTGGGTGTCATTTTTTAAGATTTTAAAATTTGTCATTTGTTATTTTTCCAGTTTTCTGGACCTCAGCCGTCCTCTTGATTTGGGTCGCTGCAGGCCCAACCCTCGGATCCACCTCAATGGAGACTGATCTCGGCGACATGGAGGAGAACGTGAGGGTCGCAAACTATTTTCATGATGTCGACGGAGATTTGACCAAAGTGACATGGGCACACGCCGTCAACTCGGAGTACCTTTTGAAACAGGCTTTAAATAGTGAGTGGGCGGATTTTATTGGAGTTTAAGTGTCACATATTCTCAAATTCATAATTGTTCCTTTGTTCATAGGCGATGTTATGATGTTGGAAGCCGACATTTTGATGGGGACCGATACCAGCTCTTCCCATCCATCGGAAATTATCCCAATTATGGCTCATCCTCCTGCAACAACTTCCGACCTGAGTTTTGAAGATTTCCTGAAAAAGGTGCTCAAATCCATTAAGGGAAGAAATAAGAAAGGGATCAAACTAGATTTCAAGGACATCGCCGCCGTAGCTCCGGTCCTTCGAATGATTGAAAAGAACCGGAAACGTAAATCATTGGACTTTCCAATCTGGATTAACGCTGACATCTGGAAGGGTCCGTACGAATCTAAGAAGGCTCCTCTGGATCCAACTGCATTCCTCTCGGCTGTTATGGACAGTAAAGCGGTGCACTTTACTCCAACCCTTTCTCTTGGATGGACGACACGTTATGGAAATGAGACTGGGGGTGAGTCGAAAGAATCTTTTGAAAATATTGATTTATGTAGCCCGTCCTATCTCACCGATTAGCAAGAGCTAATTGTTTTACTAATTTCCATTCCAGATACCGGCGGCGGACACATCACGACCGGAGAGTACACCGCTGAACACGTGGATGAAGCTCTGAGATCTCTGTCTTCCGCCGGGATTGACGCCTCTAGTCGCGAAGTAACTTTCCCAGTACGAGCCGGTCTCGCGGCCCATCCTGGATCCCACGGCACACTTTTGAATCTTGTCGAAAAGGCTGGAACTCGAGCAACGCTCACTATTTGGTCAAAGGAAGGAGACTCCGTGGACATTGAGAGCTTAGAGCATTTAATCGAAACTGTTGGACGAACCAGGGTTTATCTTGATCTTCCCTTCCCACTTTCCAAGTATCCTCAAGAGCAATTCTCATTTACAACGCCTCCCTCAACCACTACCACCGTCATCAGTAAGGATTCCGAGGTGGATTCAGATTCGGACAAATCTTCCAGTAGCACAGAGAAGCCTCCTAAATCAAAGAAAAAGGACAAGAAGATCCCTGATATCGTTCTTCCCACTGCTAATATTAATACCAGCGGAATTGATCACGCCAACGGAGGCAAGATTGTGGTGGATGCTCATGATAAGCCGATTGATGTCCATGTCAATTCCGGCACGTCGCTGGGCTCGATGGTATTTACTTCCATGATAACTTTCATACTGGCAATAATATAGTCAAAATCTTGTTCCTTACCGTGCCAATAATACTTACTTAAATTCAAATTATATAAATTTTTAATTTTATTCAAAGTAGTCAAAGGAGAGTTTATAAAAGGCTTTGGAACAATTTAACGCTAATTCATGTAGTTAGTAGAAATTGCGTGAATCTCAAATTAAAACTGGTAAAATTATTAAAACATTAGGTAACAAATACATGCCATGTATGAATGTAAGACTGATTCAGTCATAAAATGATGAAGCAAAATAAATTGTTATAATATTTTCTTGTTAAATCAAATCCTAGTTTGTTCTGAAATTGGAAATTTCTTGATTTTTTTTGCTTTTTGATATTTTTATGTTTTTTGAAAATTCGGTTTTTTTGCATAGTTTTTCGCATACTCGCAAACCATTCCACATCTCGAGCTGCAGCCTTCTGTTCAATCATTCCTAGAGATTCGAGTGGAGTGACCATTTTAGGTCACAGGGTCACAAGTTCTTTGCCCTCTTCATATGCTAGATTCCCTCATTTCATAAATCAGTCCTCTATCCCGGGTGGTTGACGGTCTGGATCCGGATTTTGTGGTGTCCTGCCGGATTTTATTTACTTTTTTACTAAAAATATGAAAAAATGAGACCACCAGATGCCTAAAATATCCCAGAACTTGTGACACACGCACCAATTCTGTTTCTGGAAGCAGAACTACTGGTTATCAGACACGTTTTTTGATGTCCCTATTTTTTTCAATGAGTTACACACTTGTGCTGGAGTGGTTGTGGTTAATATTGATAAGCACATATCTCACAAACTTGGTCTCATCTCAAGCCATGACCATCCGGCAGGGAAAGAGTAGGTTACGGTTACACAACGTCGGCTTTCCTTTGTCTTTTCCTTCCATACATTTGAAACTGGGTAAATCCTGAATTTATTTAATACCCGGAAATCCCAGAGAAAACAATACAACTCTTTATTCCATCCAGTTCCGGCCGGAGGCTGTGGAACACCACATACTTCAAACATGAGTAGTTCAATAGTTCACCAGGTTTTACAAATAATAGTTTATCCTTGTTTCTAGTCTCATGATGGGTAGTCATTGCAAATCTTGCTAGTTTCGAACATAAATTCTTTCGAAAATTCTGCAACTTCACAAAAATTGCGTGATTATCACTCCAAGATTCCCATTTTACAATAATATTCATTTCATGCAACGAAGCTTTTTAGAACCCACACATTTTTCAAATATGTTACAATTAAGTGTTCTGAAATTATTAATTTCATAACAGAGGCCATTAAGTCTCCAAAAAAGAAAAGAAACCCGTCTCAAGTTGAGACTCAAATTAAATCTCAATTGGCCTCAACACTTGACTCTCAGTCTCACCTCAATAAATTGTCTCACCTCGCCTCCTTTGCCCCACCAGTGGGTTAGTGTGATTGACGAGTAAAATGTGGCTGAGTCTCATCTCAGCCAGCCACTCTCTCCCAGAACGGAACGGAGGAAGGTTGTCTATCTTCTGCACAATTGTGTGAGGCCGCTAAATTACCAGGTAATCAAGGACTTCTGTATTTCTGTCAAACGGATATCAATAATTACAAGTTTAAAAGTGACAACAAACGATAACCGGAGGTAAGGTGTTATCTGTAACTTATCAAGTTTGTGACTGGAAGATGACTTACAGGTCCTTCGTGTTTTTTTAATTGGATAAGATTATCAAAGTGATTAATTGTTATGTGTTTAATCGTCAGACAAAGAACAAACTTAATCAGCCACTGGAATTTTGACCAATTGACGTGTATCGATGTTGTGCCATTCAATAGTAGTTGCTTATAAACTGTTTTACTTGCTCAGTGAAGGACGGAATAAGTCCTTGAATTAGGTACTATTTAAATTTACTTAATTAATTACCAGTGCAGTGGTAAGAATTGGATCAGGCATGGAAGTGTGTTGAAGATAAATAAGAATCAATCAAGAAATTGGAATTGGATCTGAAATACAAAGAAATGAAGTGAAGGTAAGTATTTTTAATTTATTAAATAATGCACGTGTAGAATCTCGTGGTAAGATTGTGAGCTTACTATTGAGTTATATTCTTATTTTATCGTTTATCCATTCATATATTCATTCAACAGGCCACGTTATCAGTCATCTTATCATCTCTGTAAAAAGTAAGAGTGAAAAAAGTACAAAATATGGGATTATGTAGTTCTGTTTACATTCACCCATTTTTTAGAAAAACAAAGTTCTTTTGAAGCATAACACGAATTACTCAGCATGAGTTCCATTGTAATTTGTAACTTGGCATGATTTCACTGGCAAGTTTTACTGGCAAGTTTTTGAAGAGCATCTCAAGATTTCCTGTCCATCAGATGCATCTAAACTTTTCCAGTAAATGGACATAATTTGATTTGATAGTCCAGGAAAACACTTAACAATTTACAACATATTTTTTGCACTATTTCATTACAAAAAAGCGTCTGTCGTTTCTACCTTTAGCATACAAGGGTTAAATGTCTTCAAAATGCCTTAGAAAATTAAATGATGCTCATTGTTGACTCAAGTCTTTCTCAATAGCCGGAGATTCGTGTTTTTATATCATATGAACTTTATTTGCGAGGATATGTAAATGGCTAACAATTCCTTCCAGGAAGAAAGTATTGCAAGATAACATACAATTTTATGATTATTGCTACTTTTTTGGCAGAACAAATCCATCCCACTGCTTTGAATAAGGCAATAATAATAGTAATAAATGAAATTCATTTAATTAACGTATGTATTGGTTCCGCATGTTTGCTTGCTTATCCCAAAGAATTTTCCAGTGCTAAAAGATTTGAAATCCTCGTATTTAGCCCACGGTTCTGAATCTGCTATTCATTATTGACAGGTGATTCTCACAATTAAAATAATTCATAAGGGTTTTGAAACTTTAAGTTTGTAAATTAAAGACACTTCGTCCGTGTTGATGTTATTTTTGAGAAACATGGTGTAAAACTGAGCTCCTGGATAGTCGATCTTTACTTTCTTTCTTGTATGCCTGCAACTTTAGTTGAAAATCCATTTCTTTTCTAAGTTTCTCCAGTCTGGAATGGTTTCACTTTTTCATGGAGTCAGCAAAAAATCCAGTTCACGCTCACTTTTTACAGAAAGATATATACATCCATGTTTTGGCAGCTTGTCACTAATAATTGCAACGACAATAAATATCCCTCTTGAAAGGAAAGGACTCGAGAATGAGAGAAATATGCAGTTTTTTACACAGGTGAAAAAAGTTAACAGTTAACACTACTGATCGAGACGATTACTATTCCTGGTTAGATTAGTTAGCTATTAAACAGATTAATTGTCTCATCTGGATACCCAAGATGAAGATTAAAATTTAACCCAAAGAAACCGGAAGTTCCTCGTCTCCAGAAGTTATCCTTTCCATTGGTCGATTTTAGAATTCTAACTAAACTCCGTCTTTACGACATTCCTGTTTACATAAATTTAATAAATATTACGAGTAATCAAAATACTTTAAACATTCAGCAATGTATTGAATTTTATTCCACTTTGGCTCACCAGCCTAATTAACCAATCAGAATTCATCTAATTAAATTCCATTATTTAATTCTGCAGACGGCAAAATATTTTGGCCAGTCGAAACCCGAACACTTTTTTCTTAGAGTCATGTAATTTACTACATCTAAAAATTGAGGTTTTACACAGACTAAGCTCAAGTAACTTGCCTCCAACTCCCAGCCTAGCTCACAATCAGTGTGGTAAAGTTCATGCAAATATTTGTCGGATTGTGCAAACATTTTAACTGCAGTCTGCCTTTTTTTCAGACATTCAGTAAGACGCATTGTTTTAGTTTTTTAATCTTTCCACATGTTTGTAAAGTCATTCCCGTTACTTGCAATTAGTTCAGAGTCACATCATCCTCGCTGCATTGGCTACACGCATTGTTTTGTCCTTTGTCTGAGAAAATAGTAGTCGGTGGCTTCCCTCTTCCCCGTTTTTTGTTTGAGATGGATGGATGGATGACTCTTAAACAAGTAAAAGTTTGTCTCGTCTCGTGTCTCCACGGATGGATTAGTTTTGACTGCTTTGTTTTTTAGTAGGACTCCCTGAATGGATTGGAATGTGTTGTGTGCGTGTGCAGAATACGATGGGTGCCAAAAAACGGGCATTACTAAATTCAAATCCTCCTCCAGAGATCAATACACATATAATCCTTCCTCCGAACGGGTTAAAAGGGTAAACATCATGGCCCACAATGAATGAATGATAAGGACAGATAACCCTTAAATTGAGTTGTGTTTGTTTGAACTGTGTGGTCGTATTATGTCTCAAATAAGTCGTCAATCTTTGTTATCGACACGTTTTCTTGGGCTTATCCTTTTACTACTAACATTTTTAGTTGGGATGTGTATGCTGCCCAAAATCACTACTCTCAGTTATTGAATTTGCTTTGATTTTTTTCCAACCCATGCATAATATCCAGTTTGAGCCGTTTGTTAACTGGCAGTGGAAAAATGTAGCTGAGACATAACTGACTTGGAAAGGGATTGATTTTTGCAATTTTTTGTCAGAATTTTACACTCTTTCATAACTTATCCAATCCACTCAAGATGCATGCTTGAGTGTCAGACAGTCAGTCAACTGTTTAACTTGTCTTCTCCTGATTTTTTGACCGAGAAAGTGGAATTTGGTTGGGATTGTGATGCACAAGTTGTAAATTCAGCATGGTAAATATGCGTACGGCAGTTGGTGTTGTTTAGATAATTTACTGTTTACAAGTTTACAATCAACAAACTACACGCACTCCTAGGACGTAAATATGTAACTGTGGTAGACGGACGGAAAGAAAATGTTAAAAGATACACGCACCCACCCACTTAAATAGTACAAACAATAATACGTGTAGCACGTCAAATCCTCTGACTGCATTACCATGAATGGATGGATGGACAGTTGAGATTGAGACTTATAAATAGTAGGATGGAATTGAAACGGAGAAAATTATCTCTTTTTGTAAAAATATCCATTCTCTTGAAAGTTGCTTCTTTTTTTGATGATACATTCGGCAATTACCAAACTACCAGCTTCTTTAGCTGGACAAGTAAAAGGCAGTGATACAGATGTGGGGATGGGAATGACGTTTAAATTAAAATGGAGATCTTTCTTTTCTTTATTCTTGTGTTTCTCTAACCAACTGGTTAGTGTATTGGTCTTGTTTTAGTTTTTCTCTATTTTTGATGGCCGACAGACTTTGCTGACGTGTGGTTAAAGACTTGTATTTATTTTCTTGGTACCATCAATTTCTCCAACCTCTGTTCTTAGTGGAAACCTGATGAGGGTGTGGATGCCCTTGATTTTGATACCAAAAATACTTATTCCGTCATTATGAAAGTAGGATGAAACTAACAAAAATTAGATTTGAGATCAAAATTGAGAAATCCAGCTCGAACTCTGTCAGTATCACGCGCCGCAAGTTTTTACCAATAATTTTTTTCCAACGCCTAAAAACTTATCCGAAATGGCTGGAATTTCACTAAATTTATTTGCATACCTGGTGTGACACCCCCTTCGACTCATGGTATTCTCCATTCAGACTGGAAAAGTAAGAATTTATTCATTCTTTCTTTCTTAGCCATAAAGCAATGCAGTGCAGTATCCGCTCATGATATGATCAATACCAAAAATGTTATCGTTCTCTTGCATCAGCATCCTATTTCATTTGGAAGAGGATGGTTTTAAATTCTGCCACAAATCAACCCACACAAAAAATTCATTGAATTACTCTTTGCTCTGTCGGCGTAAATTTAAACTTTTTCCTGGAATCACATCCAAACCTTAATTTAATTGAGTTTCATCTTCATCCTCCTCACTCCTCGTGGTCAAGCAAGGTGTGGAATAATCTTCAAGTCCACTTATTTAGCAGGATGCATAAATAAATAAAATTAACCCCAGAATCTGGAATCACATCAAGTTTTGCTGACATTACAATTTTGGGCTAGATTATCCGATTACGAAAGAAAAAAACCAAGGGTAGATACCACCACCATATTTACGCAGTTTGAATTTATGTCTTCATTTTCATTTTCTTCCCATATTCGTCATTCCGCAGAATCATTTATGGTTTACATGCAGCAGTCGTGAATCATATTTCCTTCCTTGGTTGGTTGCTGACTTGTAAAGAAAAGAACAACGAGTTGTGTGCATAACTGAAAATCAAGAATTAAATATTAGCCTCGCCACTTTGCACCATTCAAAGAAAAGAGCTACGGTGTCAGAGTTCAGTTCGTTTTTGTTTTTAAATTTTATATTTGAAGCCAGGATTGTTTTGTCTACACCGGGAAGGAGGAATTTGCTTGAATTAGTTTCGCATTTGGTTTCACGTTTTTGCCATCGGAATGAAATGGAGTTGGGAAAATGAGTGATTGATTTGACAGGGATTCTTTTCGCCAGGCCAGGGTTTAATGTCCATCGGGAATTTAGTCCATGCTTAAAAGCTTTGTTAAAGCCTACAAAAATGTTTTGCTAGCAAATGACGGGTTATCGGGGTATTTTGTTGACGGACACTTTCTTCAGATTGCTTTGACATTTTTATATTCTAAAATGTGCCACATTCTAAAGTTTAATGAGGCTGGGTTTTGTCAGAATTATTTAATATTTAATAATTACTTAAATTCTGTACGGACAACTACAACTTTCAATATTTCATTCAGTTTACAAGTTTACGTTTAATTACAAATTATTATAGAACAACTGTCGATGTCTATTTTTTCAATTGGAGTAAAAGTGGAAGTGGAGTTGCCGATTGATTTTAATGACTTTGTCAAGTATCCCGTCTAACCAGATAACCCATTTACTAAGGTGGTTACACAATGAGTCATTTATTCTGTGATCGTGATTAATCTCAAAATTTCCTTTCGAAATCTAAGCATCCTTAAATCACATGATGTCATTTGTGCATTATGACAATTTCTTCTATGAACTCATTCAAAAATAATTACCAGGTACACCTACTTTCTTCACTTACTCTCTGCACTTTTGCAATGCACAAGGTTGCATCGATTCAATCAATGCTACTTATTGAGTTGAGGATCTAAGAGAAGTCCAAAAATCATCTATCTAATCTCTTTGATTTCATTCCTAATTCGTACATTGTACCACTTGTAACTTTTAGTGTGACTCAGGCATGATTTAAGATAATTTAAGTGGGACATTACTTATGAATGAGTCAATGTTGATTTTGCCAATTTTTTTGAATAGGTAGAAATTGCATCGTGTCTGGTAATCCAACCAGAGTAGGTATTGCTCGATTCCTACTCAGACACATCCTGGCATATTCCTTGGTTCTTGTCTCAAATATATTTTTGCAAATGACCCACCCCAATGGTGACCTCCTTGACATTCCATTCATGATAATGATGTGCTAACTGATTGATTCAATCCAACTATGAAATGAATGTGTACAAAAATGCAGATGGTCTGGGTTTATTTAAGTTAAATGAAGTGCTGCAAATATTAACTTTAAAACAACCTGCCTTAAATTGCTCTACTTGGATGATGATGATAGCATCGCTCACCAACTACATTATTAATTGACCTGGATAAAGCTAATGTGCAGTTGGAAATAGCATTTCGCTAATGAATGGAATTTTATGAGTCTGTAAAGTAACCATGCTGAAATAGTTCTGATTCTGTATCTATTTATTGCATCCTTCCTAACTGCAATAAATTTGCCATATTTTGCCAGATCTTGGTAAAATCATCATTGACCACTTAATTTATGATCCAGGAGAAACTGTAGTATTTGAGTTATGTGTTGTCTCATTTAATCCCGTCTGGTTAGTTTTCTTTCTTGCTTTTTGTATCGTTCCCAAATAGCTGCTCCAATTAAGACAAGGTACTGTTTAAAGTTAAACCTAATTTCCAATCATTTCTTTCCTTTCAGACCTCCTTTCCGTCACTTGTAATGATCCCATTACGAAGAAGGATCCGAATATTCCCAAAAATGGCTGGATTCTCTTCCTCAGCCTTCCATTCATTCGCCCTTTTGACCCTTTATTTCTTCCTGACTGACCTTGATCTAGGTCTAGGGGTTTCCGGGGCACTAACCTCTCCGTCAAGATCTGGCACTAGCACAAATACCGGATATTCCTCCAATTTCCGTGGACCTACCTCTGGATTCCGGGGATTGGATAAAGTTTTAAATCGCCTGGATGCTGGACAACACTTTAGGGCAAGTATTTTTGTTATTTTAAGAAACTCCTTTGTCCTTCTTTGCATGTCAGCCATGAGCATAATTTAAGAGGAAAGAAATTTAATATTTATAATCCTTACCTGTCTCTCCCATTAATTACCTGGCATGACAATTTAGTTTACTACCTGTCGTCCATAAAGCACCGTTATCCTCAACCCAGGACTTATCCGACCCCATAAATAACTTAACGTGGTGTTACTTACCTTAATGGAAATAATGAAACCATTACAAAATCATAAAGTTACAAGCACTACATAATTTCCGTGTCTGCTCGCCTGCGAAAGTCTCAATTTATCTAATTCTTCCTCTGCAAATGAACAGTGTTATCTTATTTTGGAGTGTCATTGGATTTTATTGCGTATGCAAAGTAAATACGAGATGAATGGCTGGTGTCTGAATTTACAGTTTTGTGCGTACATGAGTATAAATGCGTGCTTGACTGGCAATCTCCGCATAAGGATGGAAATGGGAATCAAAGTGGATGAGATGAAGAATCTTTGGTTGAGAAAACATTGACAAATAAATCTATCATCTGCTTCCTGTGGAGCGTGCAGAATAGGATTTTATGCGTGTCTTAAGTTTTACTTATCCAATATTATACTGACTGCACGCACCTGGAGGTGAATGATGCCGGGGAAATAGGAGAGATCCAGATTTTGATAAGTTGTTTCCTTCGGTGACAATAAAGGTCAGATGTCGGTTGTTGTTATTATGGAAGACAAAAAATTGCAGGGATGGCAATCCTTGGGTGAAAAGGTTGGGTTAAATGTCGCAAATGTGTCTTTGCATAAAGTTATTGGAAATTTCATGCCTGATAAAACTCGGGTTACTTCGGTTTTTCTGTCAATTGCTCTTGCTTTTCAATTTTGCAAGTAAATGAACATCACTGTATTTACTTTGGGGAAGTGAAATGTAACTTTACGCCTGGGAGTGCAAGAAAAACTTGTGACATAAATATCCCCTGTGGAGACAAAGAAGTCTACACGTGGCAGAAACAGTCCGTCCGTCGGGCCCAGTTTCATTGGCTGTCCGAAATTGCAAGGTTTTGCTCTTTTATGGACAAAATCTCTCCAATTTTATGACATGAAGGGAAAAAAAGTTTGCTGTCCAGTTTGGATAGGGAACTCTTTTGCTACAAGCTTTGCTTGGGCAAGAAATAAAAAGAATAAAATATCAACTCAGATTGAGAAAACTTGACCGATTTTATCTTCTTCTGGAAGCATAGCCTTATATTGAGTTGGTGTAATCTTATCTTTAGAAATGATACACAAATTGCAGACATTTATGAATTCATTAATTTTGTTTGTTTTTTTGCAACAAAATATAAAAGCACTGTAACTCAAATCCAACTAAAACAATGAGATTTTCCAGCTTCAACATCAAATTGAACATTTTATAGAACAGGTTCTTCTTCTGATGCATTGTTCCACAATTGTATTTCATACAACTGGATAATCATTTACGCAAAATAGACAAGTGGCATTGTCTTATTCACAGTTTGCTCCCTTGTAATTGGCGTGTCGGACTAATGAAGCATGGACTTGTAACGAGTTGCTCGACTTTGTTAAATGGTCAAGATTTCAAGTTGCAAAATTAAAATCTGTACATAAGCCTTCCCGCATTGTTCCGATTCTTACGAAATCCTGATGAGTCCGTGTATGTCGTGTCATTTTACCATCTTATTCTTTATTAGTGATTGTCTCTTCTTTATAGCAAGGAAAAATCATTCTTGAAGAATGATACTATTTTATTTATTTATATTTTATTTGCACACTCACGACTTGGCAGAGAGACATCATAAAACTCAGGGATGCATGCATCAGTCAAGAAGTTTGTTTATTAGTATGCCATTATTATACTGTAATGTATGAAGAGAATCTCATGTCATCTTTTTATATCGGTGTAAAAAAAGTTCTGCCTCTGAACATGAATGCTGCTTTTTTTTACCTTCTTCTTTTTTATGACAAGACAACAACACGATAATTAATTAAGAGAGTCATGTACTTGATTGTTTTGTTCCTGGCCAACTGATTGACTCGACTCCATCCGTCCAAATTGTCAATTTGTCGGTAGCCAATTTAATCTCTGCCGTACTTGACTTGATACTTGACTTGACTTTTTTTTTATAGCAAAATTTGAGTAGCTAGTTTCTTCAGGACCTTCGTTTTCTACCTCCTGTTCTTGGGATTTATTCATGTCTTCATTTTCATTTACGGATTACATATTCACAAAAAAGCGTAGCTAACCTCTTCAAAATGTGAGTCACACAATAACATCAACACTCATGATTCTTTGTAAATTTCTGCCTTGCCCAGTATTGCATAAATAACATATCAGTCTTATTGAAGACCTGGTGATGTCGACGTGATTAATGCGCCGCATCCATGCATGTATTTCATTCATTGCATGGTATTCCTAAGAAATGACACAGCGGAATAAAAATAACTTCGTCTCAAATTTCAAATCAGTCTTGACTCAGCAGGACTGCAAGAATTGTTGGATGGAAAATTATATGAAGACAGTGTATCCAAACACATTTTTATTAGAAGACCATAAATGCAAATAAATATTGATTGGATATCTGAATGCAACTATAAATCATTATGCATGCAAGACTTGAACTTCAAAAGGTTTCTGGAATTGTTTATTGATAGGCTGCCCTAGTCAAATTCAATAGATTGCAATCATCCCACTGCACCTAGTCTTAATTAGGATGAGTAATTTGCAATAAATTGCATTTTGGCGTAGTTAATGAGTTGGAAAGGTGCAATAATAACAATCGCTTCAACCACCCGGTTGTCCTTGGCTTTGACATTGACTTTTCTCTGAATTAGTGGGTGGGTGGGGATACAAACAAATATAAATATATTCCATTAGAATATAAATAAATAATTTAGCCTCAGGATGAGTGATTGATGGCTCTTGTTTAGCATAAAATTGCAGTAAAGATGTCTTTTTTTAAGAAATTAGCCGACTTGTTATTGAATAACTGTTGCATCTTGCGAGAACTTGAGAAATAAATGCAATTATTTTAAAGGCACAACCTGAACCTGATTGGAATGGTCACGGTTCCTGGATTGATTTGTTTGACTGGAATTCAAACAAATTGTAGATTTTATTAGGACATGCAATTGGCAGAGAATCTTTGTAATTGAACTTTTAAATAATAGATCTGTATATTCATGAATCACTGGCTTTGATGGGCCTGAACAAATAACGAAGCCATGTGGTAGTTGGTGGGGTTTAGATTTTAATTAGATTTTATCCAAGGTGTAGACGAAACTTGCATTTGATTAGGATGCACACAAAGTCTCAATTTGGCTTTGGTATGATTTAATTGTCTTTGTTTCCTTTGTCGTTGCTCTGCCGTCTTGAAACTAATTGGGATTGAGAGACCCATGTAATAAAATTGTAACTTACATACTCATGTGTATATCTTAGGACAATACTACTCCTCCGTTTAATTAAACCTTATCAAAACCTTATACCAGATTCATTTAAAGTTATTGCGTTGCTTGTAGTAAATGGAGCGAGGGCACGATTACCAATCCAATCGCGATCCTAGTTCAGGCTGAATTTCAAAGCCGACATTTCTTATCTCATAACAATTAACTCCATCCCGACATAAAGCTCATAAAACTCAACATCTCAACTCTAGCAATTTCTACATTATTTTATGACGCGACATAAATTGATTACCTCAATTTTGCGGAGGAGTTAAAGTTAAAGTCTGAGAATGGCGTCAAACGCAGAAATTTGCACATCTCACGCACCCCATCCCATCCAAAACGCATGTCACGTTCCAATTCCAAGTTTTAATGGGAAAACGAGTAAAATTTGCATTCAAAAACTTTCAGACTTTAGATTTTTCTTGGTTTTTTAATACTTTTGACGGACTGACAAGAAACTTGACAAGTAAAGCATGAGTTGCAGTCAACATATTTGTTTGGAATGAGTCATCCATCCGCCTCCTTTCCTTCCTTTTCTTTAACAACTTTGATGAGGACCTCGTAAATGATGTCACAAAGTTTTGACAGCTTCTTTCATCCTTAATTTCCGCACAACTTGCTGGCGAACTTTGATGGACAGATGTTTCCTTTTAGCGAGTAAATAAGCGAATTAAAAATCCCATTGGAATTAAATACTTCAAAACATTCCTAATCCACGCACTTGGTTGGGTTTGTGACGAGTAATACTAATAAGTAACAAGTGTTGTTGACTTTGACTTGATTTGCAATTTATTTATGCCAATGCGAACCAACCTGACATTAACGAGGCAATTATGTTGAACGTAGTTTTCCATGTTTGCCAATTGTGAGTTAACTCTCAACTTCAACTCAACCCGTAAATATGATACGGGCTGGAATTCTCAGGAACTGAAATGGATCTGGGATGGGGTGTGAGATTTTGCAACTTTTCTTAAAGTCACGGCGTCTAAATGTAATTTTTGCGTAACAAATGCCAACTGTCTAGCCTGCCTGAGTTTATGATTTTTTCTTGGTATCGATACCTCTTAATATTTCATACTCTTAAAATTTGAAACTTATGGGTTTGGTTCTGTCAAGGCACACCGTGTCACAGTTCAAGCCTATAGCTTTGACTGATGACAGGCACGCATCGTGATGGAATTATGGGTGCAGTTTCTCAATGAATTCTCACAATTGGTTGGAAAGGCTGCCTCCATTTCCGGATATTCTTAATAAATCGCTAAAAAATGGAAATTATCACGGAGCTAATTCCCTGCAAGGAAACTAAAGGTCGTACAAACAAGGGATAAAACACAAAAATTGAGTTATTACTATTTCTAGGTCCATCCGTCCGGATGTAGTATTTTCGATAAAAATTGGCAATCTGCCCCAAAACATGGGTTGTAGTTCACGTTCACTAAACTGGTACATTGCTGAGTGTCAATCACCAAAAAGTTGTAAGGCATCCAAACATTTTTTATGCAACATACTTACGCACTTCCAAGGGTTGTTTGTGCATGAGTGCGTGCTGTCATTTCATTTAATTTAACGGCAATGACAGCGTTATCTGGGATCGGTTGAATTTTTGCCATCTTTTTTAACTATCCGTGCTTATCTTCAAGTATCACTTGTCCCGGGTAGTGATTCCTCCCATTAATTCTGTTAAGAGGGTGACAATGCGGAAGAAATCGGGACATCAAACACTTAACTAATCCACTTATAGTGTAGTCTATGTATAACATGCTTATCCTTGCTTGACGGACGGAGAGAGATAAATCAATGGAAAAGTCTGGTACTAGAAACTTTGGAATGTATAGGAAACGGATTGCAATTTGTAAATTTAAACAAGTTTTCTACAACGTAATGAACTCAATGTTTTGTGGTTCCGCCGTGAGGTTGTCGCCATGAATAGACCAGGGAACTTTGTGTTGCGTCTTGGCATTGTTTTGGATTCCGCTAATTGGACGGATTTGCAAAAATTAGCCATCACAAGAGTACAGGCCCAATTACAACGGCGACAAGTTAGGTTAGGTAACGAAGCCTTGAACAAAATTGGGATTCTTTTTACAGCCGCTCATTTCATTTTTACTGATTGAAGTCGAATTAGCAATCCACTAAGACTTCCAACCTTTGTTGCGTCTTGCTCTCATGCCAATTCATTGTTTAGTTGGATTACTAGCTAGAACGGGGTAAAAGTCATAAAATAAATATTATGCCGTAAATCAAGCCAGATTTCGAAATGTGGTCTTCATGTTTCTTGATCACCCATGTCCCGACTGTTTAACAGAGCAAGACGCATGTAACCCATTGATTCCGATAAATATCCACGGTTTTTGTGAGCCTCGCTCGCTCAGTTTCAAATAAAAAGGTGCCGAATAAGTTTAAAAATGTCACCAGACCAAGCACTGGCTGTAATCTCAAGTAACAAACTCATAAACCAGTCACCCTCCAGTTTACTTGTGGTATCCTACATGTTTTGAGAGGTTGATGTTTCCCATTTTTTGCTCATGTGATGAGATCACACCGTAGCACGACACTCTGCTGTCATCACATGCATACCCAGATAATTAGGGTCACTGGATGGGGGACAAATCTGGGTCAAGACCGAGCTTTGCTTAATTAGAAATTGACGAAATTTTAACAAATATGTTGACGAGAAAATGAGACTCAAATTAAATTAGTTAATTTTAAATGGAACTGTTCTTCATTCTAAGGACATCTCTCACTTTGGATTGACAGATTTTTAAAGTGTTTCAAATTTTTTCGATTAAGTTGTATGATTAGAACATTTGTACCCATTTCTGTTCAGTAAAAAGTTACATATTTTCTTCCAAATTTGTATTTCAACACATAAAATAAGAAGTGCATAGTTTTGCTTAGCTGATGCACTGCAATTAAATCTTGTTTGAACCCACGCAATTTCTTCTCTGTCCATGAATCAGCTTCCTCAATCAAAAAATCCATCCAAGACTGAGTAACTTGCATGTTTGATTATTGGTTACTTTTTAATTACAAGCCTTCTTGCAAACTCATGTCCTGTTTAATGGGATAATGGCAAAATAGCTGGCTTCACTTAATTAATAAGCAAGCTCCTAATTATCTGATATTCACTGTGCGTATTCTTTTGTTAATTTTTATCCACTTTGTATTTGCCTACATTCCAAACGAGGTTGCCAGAAAAAACCTGGATATACGCAAACCTCTTCTTCATGCGTGGCCAAAAAGTCAGCCAATCCATCAATGAAATGACATTGATGAAGAAATTGGCCCCACACAATCAATCAAGGGAGGCATGCAATGCAAACCAATCTCGAGAATAATTTACCATAGAATAAAACAATGTTGATTAAAAATTACCATAAAAATTCCAATTTCAGCCCGACTCACCATCACCCCTTCTCCAGTGTCGGAGACAATTCTGCCAGGGGACGTCCTTCCCTAGTGACGACTACACTTCGTCCCCTCCCACATTTTGGAGGGCCTTCCGGATCCCAGGTGGATAAGGAATTTGATGAGGACGACGATGCCGAGCTGGATGATGAAGACTCTTCCTATGAGGATGAAGACGACGGACCGGGTGGCAATCATAATGATGTCCAGGATAAAATGAGCCAATGGGTAAGCAATCCACACTTTTTTTATTTATTCCATCCTCATCAAAATAAATTGGTGCACGTTGATCACAGCCATCCAGTAATTGTAATGGTTATTGAATCAGGACTGCATTTTTGCAATCCACATTGTGCAACAGGATTTTTGGTAGGATCCAATTTACTGCCAGATTAATTATGTCCTAACATAATAATGGTGACTAGTGCATGTTTGGGACAAGGTGGTAAGATATGAAATGTAATTGAAAATGTAATTCTAAATCACATGCCTGGTGAGTTGAGCAAAACCAAGGTCCTAGTTTTGATTGTGATTTTATCACCTTTTTATACACTTTCATAAAACTACCTCACACAATCTAACTGAGCATACATCTACATAAACAATGGGGTTCGGGCTTATCTTCTCCTTTTATTATGCAAGTAAGCAAAAGAAGTGAATATAAATAGTAGGCTTGGCTGTGTAAGAATGACGAAAGTTGTCGTTATGTACCTAGCCCACAAGTAGGTACCCTTTCCATTTATTTCCATCCAGCTCAAAAGTGATGAGGTTCTTGTCCAAATAGATGAATTGGATTGATACACATTTTGATTCTCTCACTCGTGTAATGGGAATTGAGTGAGCATAAGCTGCACAAATTTTGTGCCCTGCAAGGGATCGGAGGAATCACACAAAACCAAACTCACCCAAGCATAATGCCTCTCTAGATTTGTTTAATGCGATTAATGGACCAAGATAGCGTCAACCAGTTGTAATCTTGTAGTGATCGGGACTGAGAGAATCCAACTCTGTCCAGAGAAAGAAGGTGATGGTGGACAACTAACCAAATGTTAGGTAGAATCTGATCTGATTTAGATTGCAGATGAACAAGAAAACTTGTTTCAAAACTGGGTAACCTTGTTCCTTAAAGTAAATGCATTTGTTCTTGTCTCCATATATTTCGAACCATTCTCCAAAAAGTAGTTGAACAAAGTTTTCCATGTGGAACATGAATTTTTACATCAATCCCTGCATTTCATTGGCATTGTTTTATTATATCCTGTACTGTCCCTACTTGTAATATTATGCTTCATTCATTTGTGGTATGACACCGCAACCGAAATATATATAAAAAATCAACCGCACCTTCTTTTCAACTTGCTCACTTGACCAAGGTATCCTGACCTGACATTGCATTTCATTGTTTGACACTGGTATGGATGAATCCCTTCATTTTCAACTTGAAGGACAAAACAAGACAAGTGTCTGTTAGCAGGAGGATAAACCTCTTGAAAATATTTCATGCTTCCCTTCATTCAGAAACTTCACGTTGCATCAAAATCAAAGTGATTGCAGTTCAAGTCCTTAATGCATCCTTCCATCCATGACTTTGAAGCAGGGCATAGTTTACTTGTATTGAATCCAGTCATATAAACTTTAAAAGGTACAAGTTTAAGCCGACAATTAGTCGAGATGACTCTTGTCTTGAGGAGACTTATCCGGTGGTGTGGTGGAGTTAAGTATTTCTTTTGTAAGAGCCCTTACGCATTTATAGGGATGAGCTGAGTAATAGTGATTCCATACTTATCTACAGATGATGGCAGGATCATTGCCATCCCATCAATTTAAACTTTATTTTATGAATCTATACTATACTTAACATTTTAGCTGGACTTCAAATCCAAGCGTTGCGGTGTTCTGCTCATAAATATCCGTCAAAGTCAAAGTTACCTGACTACTTACTTATCTGAGACGAGATTAGAAATAAGTCGAAAAATTATTTTATTATACAACCCAGCAATAAAATGAAATAGTTTCTTATCCCGTATTAATAACAAAGTAAGGTGAATGTTTTAAAAATAATACTTTTAAGAATAGTATTTGATATTTCACTTGTAAGTTATGTTGAGCCAGTACAATAAATAAGGAGGAGGAATATCATAAAAGTAAGATAAGCACCAAACACTTTAACTATGAAGGCCCCGCCGCCATGATATATTTACATGACACGGCTCCTCTCATTAATTGGAGTTACCTTAATACCTTGTCCTGATCCTTACCTGATGGTTGAGGGTCCTTTTTCTCATTTAGATCCCCGACCCAGATTCCTTCTCTTCTGTCAGTCACAGTATCAAAAGTGTTTCGGACCTCATCAAGAGTTGGAAGGTGGTTAGAGTTGAAGTTGAATGTAATTTAATCTGCATTTCTATCTCGTCCCATCTTTTGTTTCCTTGTCTCTTAAAATCAGTCGAGTTCCACAAAAAATAAATTAGTTTACTAACAATTCTACCTGGAATTACCAAACTCAAGCTTGTTTCATGCAACGAGTTTCTGATTTTCTGTAAATTCCAGACTGAGAAATTGGAATTCATCAATTCATCCTGGAGCTATGAGGGATTATTGGGATTTGTAGTGAAAAATTAGACCTGACTCTGTCCGCCTTCTGACGGGAACAACTCATTAGTCACGTCTTTTAATAGGATTACTGCCACCACCTCACCTGGACATGGAATTTCTTATTTCTCTGTTATACACAAAGTATTGATTTGATTCCATCCAGTTTACATTCATTCTTTCTTGGCCAGGTATAGCAAAAGCATCCATCACATCACCTCCGGAATATGGGAACAACTGAGCCTATTTATTTTTTATCCCGAAATTTCAACTTTGTTCACGATTTACCGATTAGTTTCTTTCGGGATTCAGGTTGGGATGCATTCCCTCAAGATTAGAATGATGATCATTTGAAAAGTAGTAAGAAAGGAATTGGTTTACAAAGTCATAATCTAAATCCAATGATACATTACTATTCTGCTGTGATACATACTCCGAATCTTATTTGTCCATGGTTTACACCAATTTAAGCATATGTTGTTCATGTTCATGGTCCCAAGTTTTATTAGTTTTCAGTCAGAAATAGCCACATGCTTTGTTTTTCCAATTTCCTTTGGTCAATAAATAAGTATCGCGGTTCCATTCTTAATCCTGGGTGCCAAATTTGTTAAGCCGGTAAATTACTCTGCCTACTTTACTGTGTATCGGGTTGGGTTCACTTCGACACGTGTCAATATCCATTCTTTGATTCCTTCAATGTCTGTGATATTTATGGGATTTTTATTAAATTCAGTCGTGTCAGCTACTGGAATGATGTTGGACTCCTTGTTAATTTCCAATAGGACCGTGACCACCAACCAACTTGGACCGTGGTTTATGGGATGGATTAACAAAATTCCTAAAATACATTCTCCTCCTGTCCCTTCCAGCTCCAGATATCTACATAAATAACTCGCCCATGGAATGAAATAACAAATTCTCTGCCCAATTGTATTCCATTCACTTTCACTTGTTTTCCTATCACAGCCTGCCTTCACCAGAGTTGCATCTTGCATTTATTGCAACATACATCTTT
>JAAXNX010001054.1:0-20467 GCA_036491905.1 Folsomia manolachei
TTTGCGTACGTGGCCGTAGATTACTTTAAATTGACTAAATTTTAAAAGATTGGGTCCGGTTATTTCCAGGTTATGCTCATAACTTGGTCAGTTCTCACCCAAATTATGTGGACTGTTATTCTGGAACTTTCGGGGAGTTTCCATCACGCCGGAAAAATAACTTTGGGTTCCTGGAAACATCTCCAATTTGAATCGGTTGGGGATAAGAAGCTCATGTCCAAATTTCGGAGGGGTTGTTATCCTCTGGCTATTGGTCAACGGGGACTGTTCACCATTAAAAAACTTTCTGTGCTTAAATTTCTACGAGCCATTGTCAAAGGGACTTTCCGAGCTTTGCTTACTGTTGGGAGGAAATCGCTCCGATAGCGGAGTTAAATTTCTAACTTAAAATAATTATACCACTTTAATTAATCAGCATGTAGCTTTTTTTCAAAATTGGTCGAATGTCAGATAAATTTGCAATAATCCGTTTCAACAAATTCTTTATAATTTGGGCATTGCAAGCACTGAGGTAATGAATGATTGGAGAATTACTATCCCCACTTTGTAATTCAATGTGGTTTTTGGCAGATACTTGATACCGGGTTTTTAGGTAATTCCGTCATTTATGTTCTCAGATAAATGCCCCGTCCACAGCATGAACTATTATTACTTCTAATCTGGCATGACTACATATCTAAAAGTTTTGTTGTGACAAGCAACAAAGTTTTGTAAGTCGTCAAACTTTTCCAAATCGACTAAATCATTTCCATTTCGCTTAAATGCAGCACCCGCATTTTTCTTTCCCTTCTAAATAAGTGGAAATGTCTCTTCCCAAAATAAATGGGGCCATGTACACCAAAAACTTTTATAATTTCGTCTCCCTAGCAACAAAACTAGGATCATCTATGGGTGTGATTAGCTACAGATTAGACCCAATCCTCCACCGCTTCATTTTTGTTCCAAAGCTAAAACTTCGTTGCAATCTTGCTGTCCTGGGCGTTTTTGGACTCACTCTCATCTGGATTTGGCGATCACTTGAGATGTGGTTGTGGGGAGGAGGATTCGCCAATCCAAAATAAATGGGGCCATGTACACCAAAAACTTTTATAATTTCGTCTCCCTAGCAACAAAACTAGGATCATCCGTGGGTGTGATTAGCTACAGATTGGACCCAATCCTCCACCGCTTCATTTTTGTTCCAAAGCTAAAATTTCGTTGCAATCTCGCTGTCCTGGGCGTTTTTGGGCTCACTCTCATCTGGATTTGGCGATCACTTGAGATGTGGTTGTGGGGAGGAGGATTCACCAATCCTCAATTCTACATTTCCGTCATCTCCACAATGTTGGGAGTCAGCGGATCAGGTACAATATTAGTCCTGAATAGAAACCAGGATGACATTGCGTTTGCCCTAAATCAACTCCTGATTTATATGAACAACTTTTAGAGTGAGTAAGAAACCATTGCTAAGTAGCATCTAACAAGTCTAATATTTCTCATTTTAGGGAAATGGATGCCAAACTACAATCCTAACAAGGAAACCATGTCTATAATTATGGATATCTTTCTCTTCGCCCTAATTTCTGGATCAACAATAACCTCCACGTTTGCCCCCGCTTTTATGATACTCCTTCCCAATGCTCCCTCTCATATTTTCACTCTACTCCCGAACCATCTCCTCCCTTGGCGTTGGCGATGGCTTACCTGGATTATTAATCTCGTCGTGGCCACACCCTTTGCACTCGTTCTCAACTACACCGTTCTCATCTTTATTACGTCGGCAATTCTATATTTTTGTAAGGCCCGGTAAATTGACATTCTTCCGAAAACTTTTAAAATTGTCCTTTTTCCAGTTTCAGTATTTCCTCTGATATGGCAAGAATTCCGGGGAGGGCTGCATGCATCAAGATATAAATCAAGTCCAAAATTACGCCAGTCTCCAACAATTCTGGGACATGAAATACATTTCCATCCAACTGATTCATGAGCAACTAATGGCATCTTCGGGAATAATTTTGCTTCACTGGCAGCTCTTGTTTTCTCAGTTTGCCCTCTTCTGTAATTACTCCGTCATTAAACAGTGGACTGAAATGGATGCATTTCTTCGGGTAGGGGATTATTATTGGTTTATTATCGATTGAATGTTATTGATTATTGATGCCCAACTTATAGGGGATGCTGGTAACATACTCCATTGTCATTCAAGTGTTGTGGGCCATTGTTCTGGAGCTTTCAGGGAGTTTCCATCACCACGGAAAAATAACTTTGGGTTCATGGAGGCATCTCGAGTTCGATACCACGATTGAGAGGAAACTCATGGCCAAATTTCGGAGGAGTTGTTATCCTATGGCTATGGGAAAACGGGGATTGTTCACAATTAAGAAAGTGTCAGTATTGAAATTCTTTCGAGCCATTATCAAAGGAACTTTCCGAGCGCTTCTTACTGTGGGTGGGAAATCATAATTATGATATTACTTGACGTGGAAAATTGTCATAATGCTACTCAAAGTATCTGCTTAACTAAAAATTGCAATAAATCAAATTAATATGGACTGGATTCTAGTTTTGCAAGTCAATGTTAAGCATACAACCCGGAAATGTTATTTTATTCGTAACCAATAACATTCTCTGTCTTGAAAGGCTTCGACTACTAGAATTACTGATATAATTATGACTACTTACTAATTACAGCTTCCATCCGATGTTAAATTCCTAGTATAGGCTACTTGAAACATGACAAGTCAAACCTTTTTTAGGGCAAAAACTAAAAAAAATCTTTTTGACAAAACTTTTGTCACAAAATGCTTTTATGGTCTCTCACCAAAATCAAGGTGAGCAAGGTTCCGTCTTAAAATAAGAATGATACTTGTAGCTCAGTTACTCTCACTTTCCAGTCAATGCTCCAAGAAAAAAAAACCGTAAATTGAAACGGTGATTATATACTTGGTCATAAAAAAGGGTGAAGTTGACAAAGTCCTGTTCAGATAAAAGGTGAAGGGCAAGGTTAATTGTGCTTTACGTGCCCATTCTGAACCAGCTTTGTACAATTTCCACAACGGTATTGCTTGACAGAGGTCACTTATCCCTTCATTTATGCATTTCGATATTAATGGGTTGTTTTATGAGCTTTCCCTTTACACTCACACCCAGACCAAGGAACATTTAACAAGTCTCATTTTCCGAGCGACAGAAAAGTATCGACATTTCTGCACAATGTTGCAAATCCCATTTTTTGTCCTACTTCTGACCACATCTTGGACCCAGGTCACTTTAGCAGGATCAGAAATAGGAGATTTTGTAAGCCCTGGTGAGTTCATGAATAAAGCATTTCCTCAATCCGAGTAAACTTAAGTAATTCCTTGTAACAAAGTATTTCCTCGCTATTCCAGACCTGGATGAAAAGACGGTTCGTTTCTTCTGCCAGCCTACCTTCCGAACCCCGTATTGTTCTCTGGTGTGCAAATTATTCCCACAATTCTGCCAACCAGGAAACCACAACCCCGGCTGTCACCACAACTGGAGGACCTACCACCACGCCATCATCCCCAACTGAACCAACCACGACCCAGCAACCCACCGGAGTGCCATCCACCCCTTCAATCTGCACTCATGAAGTTACCTGTCGACGTCGAGATCCAGGTCCTTTGTGTTTCTCTTGTGTAACTTGTCCCGATTCAGAGAGAACTTGTTGCAATTGGGGTGATGTTCACATCCCAGCACTGGTAAGTTGGTGTGTTACCTACTGGTAACCTTTACATGATCAATTTCTTTATTTGACTCCAGGGTTGTCCAGAAGGAGACTATTCCTGTTATGTTTGTCCAAACCCATTAACCACGACGACACAAGTCCCTGAAACGACGACCCTTCCTGCAACCACAACTCCAATATCTACCACACAGGCTCCAACGACGACATCCTCTCCCGCGGAGACTTGCACTGCAACCTGTGACAACAAAGAATTAGGATCTTATCCCAGTCCGGATAATTGTCAATCATATTACAATTGCGATCCGGATGGAATTCATTTCCAAACTTGTTTCCCACTACTATTTAATTATGCCACACTGGTAAACTTCAGTATTTATTTTATGATGACAAACATTCATCTGAGTGGATTTATTTGCTCCAGAAATGCGAAGGTGAATCTCCGACCACGGTTTGTTACGAGTGTGTTCCTGGCTCCCCAGTGACTCTCCCTACGACAACCACACCTCCACCCACGACAACGAGTATGTGACTAAATTTTAGGTTGAAATGTGTCGGTTATTCATATTATGGATCCTTTCTTAGTCCCTGCAACTACCCAGAGTCCAACAACGCCACCAGCGACTACGCCAATTGCAACCACGCCTCCAGCGACGACGCCATCTGCAACCACACCTTCTGCGACCACACCTCCACTCACCACAACAACTGGGATCTCCGGCCCTTTTGAAACTTGTACAAAAACCTGTGAAAATCGGGAGAATGGACTTTACGCCAGTCCAGAGAATTGCAATGATTTCTATACCTGCCAAGATGGAGTCATCTCGGCCTCTGGAACTTGTCCGGAGTTAGATCGCTTCAACTACGCTACCATGGTAAGTGTTGGATGCAAACCAGAGGAAACAAATGCAATGAAAATCTTTAACTCAACTTTGTTCCAGAAATGCGAGCTGAACAATCCGTTTCTTACTTGCTACTACGATTGTGTACCTGGTGTCCCACTTACAAGACCTCCACAGCCAGTGACGACGCGTATGTTAGAAAATATTTGTGTCTAGTAATGTTTGAGCTTTGATTGCAATTATTCTCTGGGGACAGCTCCTCCAACGACGACACCACCTGCGACTACGCCACCAGCGACTACACCACCTCCCACAACCACAGTAGCCTCAGTTCCTTGTGGCTCACCTCCATATTCTTGTACCGGATTGGGAAATGGTTTCCATCAAAATCCCTGGGACTGTAATATGTGTCAACTTTGCATCGACGGGGTTGTTAATGGAATTCAACCCTGTTCCACTGATCCATCCTTTAGTCCACCCACGGTAAGGAGGATTTCTATAGTTTTGACTTGAATTATATTCCTCTGGTCGTGTAAAAAGTTAGAGAGAGCTAATTGTCTCTTATTCAGTGCGCCTGCGAGGACGGGATCCATAGAACACCTGCACCCAGAGGAAATGCTACTAGGGCGTGTGCAAATCATTGTTCTGCACCACCTACACTACCGACAACCACAGTCGCTCCTGCGACTACGCCACCTGCGACCACACCTCCTGCAACCACACCTCCTGCTACCACACCAAATCCAGAAACGACGACATTCGCCTACGTGGCGAATTGCTTTGTACCCTTCACCTGTGTCGGTCTACACAACGGGATTGCTCAAGTGCCCTGGGACTGCCATGAATGGAGAGGGTGTCACAATAACGTTGCCATTCCCTGGCCAGAAAACGAGTGTCCACAAACGGCCACTTGGTCGTATAACGCAGATCATCAGGTTCGCCTTAGAATAGGAAAATAAATCTCATTTTGAGATGTAGTCGAATTTTATCTTTATTTCAGAGTTGTGTAAGTTCAGAGGAATGTGTGGATGCCTGCGCTGGTGGTAAGTGACCCGGTTGACCAGGGTAAGGGCTGGTTGACTAACTTTCTTCCTTTACAGACGAGCCTACCACGGTAACGGAATGTCCACCGACTCAAGACATTCCTACGGATTGTGCCGCACCATTTTCCTGTGTAGGAAAGGCTAACATTCTTATTCAGGATCCTTTCTCGTGTAAAGACTTCCGGAGATGTCAGTGTTCCAAAGAAGTCCCACTAATTGCCAGCAATTGTCCGCCAGTCATGACTTTTGACGCGGAGAGAAATGTGAGCGGAATATTGTAAAAATCAGTAAATAAATGGATTACTAATTAATATGGTATTTGGACAGAGATGCGTCTACACAACTCTGGACTGTGTGAATGTGTGTCCAAATGGTAAGGAGTTGTCGAGAATGTTAAAATAAATAAATTAGCAAATTCTCCGATTTTGATCATATTTAAATTTCTAGCTGAACCCACCGCCCGGATTGGAAGCAATTATACGAGCCGTTACACAAACCCGGCTTGGATTAGTAAGGGACCACTCCCTTATCTTGTTGAGGAATAAGGAAGCTTTTTTGGAGATGAAGGATTTTGTGTGGGCATAATTTTTGTGCTAAACAGTTATTTGTAATTAATCACAGTTTGACTTGATGCAATTATTGTAGTTCTTTGCAATAAACAATTAAGATATTATTCCAAGCTTGGATTACCTCGTCATTTTATACAAATTATGTATGCAATCTCTTCATATTTAGGCTGAGGTTGTTTCATTTATATGTGCAAAGTCCACAAAGAGATAATCAGCAGTAAGTCAATACATGGGATTATATTTGCCATTAGAAAACATTATATTCTATGCACAACTTCAGCAAACAAACATTGCCATTGTTTGCAGAAGCAGTGCAATGAAATATATTCTTGGCCGGATTAATTATTAATTTTAAGTTTCGGTTACATAAGTGCATTGCTTAATAGGATTATATAAGTCTCACATCTTGAGGAACGATGCCGTATTATATTTTGTAATTAAGTTTCTTCTGCAGGGGTGACTTCCATTCCTGTCAAATTACATGATAAAAGAGTCCATTAAATATAGCATATCAGTAATACGACAATCATTTCATATTGTCTTTATATTCATGATCAGCAAACTATTGCAAATTTACAAAGTGTAATATTAGTTTTGCTTGGAAATGGATTTATGCCAAGTTGCAATAACCATATTTCCTTTGAGATTGCCTATCAATGACGAATCCTGCCAACAAGTTATTGAATCATATTGATTACCCAGTAACATGAACCGCAATTTGGTTAAATGGTAAGATTTTGTTAACAAATCCAATCAAAATGAAAATCAGCTCGTAAACCTAATAAATTAGTAATGCAACATGCATTACTAATACTACCATTTGAAAACACAATACTGGGCTTTAAATTTACGTAAGTTTATTCCATCCATAGAAGGTGAGAAGGTTGCTAGCAAAATGGCAACATTTTTGTCCGTATTTCTGCCCACACCAATTTGAAAAAATATTTAGACGCTACCATAAAAACACTTTCCAAACTGAACTATTCGTATAACATGATAATTAAAGAGGTTAAAAAACAGGGATTTTCAGTAACAAAAGGTACTATAAGTAATGTATTGAACAATAAAGGAAAAAACCGTGTAGCTCGATCCGCTGGTCTTCAAACTTCCCCGATAAGACGCCCCTCGAAAGTGCTAAACCAAAGTGTCCTCAGAAAAATTGACCTGCTGACCTCGAAAGAGAATCCACCATCACAAAGGCAGATTTCCCGTAAAGTTAAAGTGTCCCGGAGCAGTGTTAATCGTGGAATTAAAATTTTAAAGAAAGTAATACGTCGAAAATATCGAGTTCATCAGTTGACCGATAAACACAAAAAAAAACGCAGAAGGACTTGCAAAAACTTTTATGCAAATTATTTGACAAAAAAAAATTCGGAATTTGTGGTGTCTTCAGACGAAGCACTATTTTCTATACAAGATACAAATGGACAGCGGAAAATTTATTATGATTTAGTGTTTAGTGTTTTTATGGTAGCGTCTAGCTCAGGAGTCAATAACGGGGTCATTTTTGACAATTGCAACTTGAAATTTTGACCAGACAATTTCAAGGCCCTTATCTTCAACCATGCAGAAAATCACACTTTTTCAATAATTAGCGGCAAATTGGTGGGGCAATGAAATCGTTTAAACCCAAGTGGGACAACCTCTGTACTTAGTCAAATGAAGTTGAAATTTGAATCAAATTTCCTTGATTTTTTGAACTCTTGTCATTTCAAAAATTGTATAAGCAAATGTTTAAAATAAATACTTTCGTATCTTGAATTTGGAGTTTGGAAACAATTTCGTGAACGATCGACGCCTCTCGTTATTTAGGAATACAAATATAAATTTGCTACTATTCGGTTCGAGTATAAGTGAATTATGGGAAGCGGAAGGAAGTATTGTGTGCTTACAAATGTCATAATTGTTAAATAAAATTATATATCAACTCCAGCAATCTATTTATTGAACCAGTAAACTGGTATTTATAATCCTGGGAGATAATAAAGAATTTGCAGGTTGTGAGCCTTGGCATAAGACCAGTAGTTTATTAAGAGCCATTTTAACTCCATAAGACATCAGGTGGAACTCCTTCCATTGGAACACCAAATTCTATCCATGTTGTTAAAAAAACTTTAGCTAGCTGTGACAAGATAAAATTTTAGCATATATATGATGATTGTAAAAAGACACCCTTAGAGCATATTTGTCCAAAATGTGCAATAATGAAAGCTACTTACGAATGAACAGAGTAATTGGGGTTGTGATCTTCTGATTCTTCGACTTCGGATTATCTTTTTAGTTGAAGTTGTAGTTGACAGGACTTGCACCTCGAATACTTGGTTCGTGATTCGGATAAGTATATATGTATGACTTTTTACTTCGAAGGTGCCTCAACGTCACGATTGCGAAGAAAAAATCCTTGCCAATTAATTTGAATGTGTTAGTGTGAAAGAGAAAGCACAACAGGTACGGAGAAAGTTGGGGACTTTCTCCCAACTTTCTCCTCAGTTCAGTCTGAACCTTCCATCTGCAAGCACAATACCAATTAGTAAATAACATTTTGATCGCCGCATTTTGTTGGAACTTGTCATCTCAACTTATTGGCATCGTACATAGACTCATAACATCAGGCGAGCTCATTGTCCACTGGTTAGGACACACCAACTGATCTCCGACTTGACTTAACTTAATTATTTATTTTATTATTTTATTTATTAACTTAATTTCTCCCAGTTTCATCTCGTCCAACCCCGGAACAACTTACCAACAACCGACAACTTATTATTTACTTATCCTGACGAGGATTATCTGCAAGACCAACCCATGAATTCCACCGTCACATACCGACAAAAACGCCAACTTTTATTGGCAGGCACCTTATTGGGCAGCGTGGTTGGCTGGGTGGCTCACAATCTCTTTGGGTAGGCCAATGTGGACATTAAAGCAATGTATGAACATCTCCAAGCAAATGCCATCAAAGAACATGCTACTTTAATTAATGTGGTTTTGTAATAATGACAACATGTTGGAGTAATAAAAATGGTGTTTTTGGTATAAAATCGCGTTTGCGTTTTGTTGTTACTTTATTTAAAAAAATTTAATAACCTGATTTATTATTTTCTTTCCAGCTATGAAGACAACATCAGCTGTCACAATGAAACCTCATCGGATGAAGGTAGTTAAGAATACACGGACCAAAACAATAAAAAAGAAAAATAAGAAGACTTCAAAGGCCAAAGGAAACCTCATTCACGCCGGAATTATTAAGGGATTGAGGTCAAAGCCAAAGGGCGCTGATTTTGAGAGGGTTTACTGGAAGGAATTTCTGCAAGAAATTAAAAAGGAATGCGTTGAGACTGTTGTGGCTGTTGGAAGTAAACAGATACTAATTCTTGTGAAGGATGGAACTGGACTTGTAGCTAAACTATTTTGGTTAAATGAGAAATCTGACCTGATTGAATGGAAGAAATACTGTCCATTGTTTATGAACGAGGAACTTTTAAACAATGCGGACGAAGTGGCAGAAACCGCTCAGCAGTTCTTCAATGACCATGCAAGAAAGGTGTTGATGGTGAGTGTTGGAGAATTCGGCTCGTTCTCCCATGCGACAATGGTAACTAAATTATTACCTATTTTTTTGTTTGCATAAAATAAATCTAATAAATGTATTTGCAGGCTATAATAACAAAAACAAATTTAGAGTTCCAAATCCAATTGCAAGATTGCAATTGCAGCGTTGCTCACGTACCTGACTTAGTCCAGGTCTAGCTAAGGGGACGTAATAGACCTTATCCCAGTGAGCTCTAAAGATCGAATAAGTGAATAATAAATGTGAATAATAAATGTGAATAATAAACATCGAATGTGACGAATATGGATATGTAACCAATGATGGAACGGAAATTGCAGGTCTTTGAGCATTCATGCAAGTTGAAGACGATCAGGATATGAATGACTTGGAGAGTACGGGCGATTCAGATGTCGAGGATTATAAGCCAATTTTGGTGAGCTTTTTATATCTTGATACTTAAATTATTCCTCATATTATTTATTTTATATCATATTATTCGCTATGACGAGATTAAAAAGAAAACCAAGTGCCACAACTGTGGCAAGGTGGGTCACTGGCGTAGAGAATGCCGTGCTCCCAAAACTACGACAATGAAACTCGAGCCACTCCCCCAGAGACTCCCAGCAGCAGCAATGCTGGAAGGAATGAAGAACAACCCCGTGCATTCATGTTCAAAAATGAGCAAGCAACATTGGATGAGTCCTGTATCTGGATTTCTGATTCCGGGGCGGATCAGCACATGACGGGGAAAAAAGATTGGATTGATACTTAAGAGGAATTTGAGACTCCACGAAAAGTTTCTCTCACCGACAATGGGGAAGCTTCAGCATTGGGAGTTGGATGTGTCAAGTTGGAAGCACTACTTTACAACCAGTAAGGGGAATGCATATTGCAGGATGTGCTCAATATCCCGGGGGCCGTCAATCTATTTTCTGAGGCTGTTGTAGCAGAAAAAGGATACGTCATTATTCGAGACAAAGCAAGTGCAGTCTACTACTTGGATTTCAAACCGACCGGCCACGCTAACTCTGTATGATGCTGGGCTGTATTTTATATTCCAACCCCTCTCACCACCCAACCATCACTCAAATGCAGCAAGGAATGCTAAGTTTTGGCACGAGCGCCGATCTCATGTTAATGTACAATACATACGGGACACCATCCGACAGTGTTGGGAATCAAGCCAGAAGAACTTATCCAAACTTTTAACTGCAATGACTGCCATGATTGTCACTTTTAACCATTTCTGACATACTGCAACGTAAATCAGTCGATGGATTTTTATCAAAAACTGCAAATGAATTTGATCCAATACCATTTATCCAAACTGTCAGAAAGGAAGAATTTGAGTTCAGACTTCTTGTCCACCTTTTTCTTTTCGAACCAGTCATGCATTTACCATTATGCTTCTTATTGGTCTGCTTCAAAAAAATTCGCATCCAACTGGTTTTATATAGTCAATAAGCAGGCGATGCTCTTGCGACAAGAATGTTGTCTACGATGGTGTCGAGTCGGACATCATTTTTACCATTTTTCAAGTTGTCTACAAATAAAAAAGGTGACTGATATTGTTCTTCATTAATAATACAGCGAAAAGAACGATTGCGAAGACAAAATCCTTCCAGCCAATTAATATGAATGGAGCAATTGGTAACTCGTCATTGTTAATTTTCGGCTTCCACCTTGTTGAATATTCAGTTGATGGTTGGTTACTTCTTCTGCTTGACTTGATTCAAATCCACAACGTCTGCACTGATGAGCTAGAAAGTCAGTGGATTTATTTACAATCATGGTTCAATTCTATTGAATTAAAATACATCTTAACCATTCAGTCGTTTCTTTATTTATTATGTATACGTATATTAGACATACTATTTTTTTTTAAATATAACAAAACCCATTTCAATAATCAGAATGACTATAACAGTATTGCTAAATAGGGTCCATTTATTTTGAAAAAATTAGTTCATTACATCAAATTACGGTAATGAGAATTATTTTTTGAGAATATTCATGAGTCTAGCTTACCCTATTATCTTTCCTCACGCATCTCAAGTCTATTGGATTAAGTTTTTCTGAAATCATGTAATGCAAACCCAGACCCAGGTTTCATTAGGACCACTAAAAAATTTCAAGTACCATCCCAGCTGACATTATTGAGGTTGATAAAATTCAAGAATGTTATGATGGTTAGATGTCCAACTACAAAATAAAATAATGGTTCTCATTAATAAACGTACAAGAACGGAATGCGCATGCGCAATTTTAATAACTATTTGTAACTCACCTTCAGTTTTTTTACTCCATTACCTAAGCAGGGGCTAATGCTATGCACTAGTATGCTTTAATTGCAATAAATTATAAGCTTAAGGTATAACGAAGTTGTTTACAATGTAATTAAACCTAAAGTTTTCCGCTATTTTACAGGAAATCACACCGATACATTTTTTCATTGTACATATCGCTTTAAATTACCATTATGTCCACTTCAAATTGTTAATATGGCCTATACAACTAATAGCCTTTCTGCACTCATTTGAAAAGATTGCCACTTCTATAGGCGTTATGTCGTGCCAAAGATCAAATGTCCGAAACTTCAAGTAGCAGTTACTCATATCACTACAAACAAGACGAGGTTACAGTAAGGGGTAATATTTATTTGCAGAAAAGTGTATAACCAGCAAAACACACGTTTATTAAAGGTTAATAATATATATATTAATAACATAAGTATATAATTATTTAATTTTTAACAACTTCACGAGTAGGTATAAAGATCTTGAAAAATCTGAACAAAATCTGAAATATTTAAGAAAATTAGAGACAAATACACATACCGTTTTTGCCATAAAGTGAAGTCTTATTTTTTTATTTAGTTACCAGTCTATTTTGTCCAGCGATAAAGATAACCTTCCAATTGTTCAAGCGACCACAACTAGTGTATCAGAATGAGACATGACATCATGGCCCCATTGTCGTTCATTGAATAAATAAAACCGGCCCTCCTTGCACGCCAATGCGACATAAATTTATTCTGACTCAGTAGATGACTGAGCTACCAAAGGCTGACGTCGGCTGATCCAAGTTAATGGTGGCATTGAGCATGAATAGCATACCAGAAGTTGATTTGAGTATCCAGAGTCTTGAGTGCTCAGAAACCAAATAACGAAGTACCAGTAGAAATATCTTGATAATTTGTTCACTGCAAAAGCCACATCGGTGCAACGGTTAATGAATAGCAGGATTCCCAATGGCTCAACTATTTATTGAGTTGAAACTATTTGTAAGATGTGTGCACCACGAAATTCGACTTGAGAAGATTTCAATGCGTTGATCAATTTGGCACTTCCAAATCGATCGAATTTGCAATCTGTTCTACCAATTTTTGGACGATTTCATACTCACCTAGAGCATGAATTATTACATACACGAAATGTACAAATATTAATTTAATCTGATTATATTTAAAATAAATTTTATTGTCTATTTAGGATTTGTGTAATCTGAAACATATCATCGATCATTGTGTTTATTATTAACCGGGTATCACCTCATTACCTAATCCAACCACGTTATCCAAATGCCTCCATTATTACTTAGCTGTGCATTGTGATGAGGGTTTTGAAAATAGGTCTATTTGACACAAAGATCACAAGGCAACTAACTTTATTACTCATTATAAAAGCATATCTGTACATTTAATGTCACTTAATTAACGCCCCTAATTAAAGACTGATGAACTCGCTTGGTGATGGAATGACAACGACAACGACAACGACATCATTGGCATTTTACACTAAAATACATAGAAAGCATGCAATTTAAATAACTGGTTTATTTTAACAGAAGGTAGTTCAAGTGAAAGTTTTATCTGAATCTCAGTCTGTATTTTATATCTCTTCACCCATTCACCCAAATAGCAGTTACCATATCAATGTGGGACGTAGGTTACAGTGAGCAAGGTAATCCCTACTCAGGCAATTGCCCACAAAATGCGTACAACAGCAGATGTAAAAGAAACCTCCAGTGCAGCCTCAGATAGCCCGAGCCAATGTATACTACCCCCCGCACCCCATTTAACTTATCCAACTTCTAATGGACGAGTTTAACAAAGTTTCTCAAAATCAGTGGCAGTTGTAATCACTAAAATGTTTTCATTTATATTCCGATTTTCTTTAAATTCGGAACTAAGCTTTCACTAAATCTGTATTACATGCATGCAAAATTTGGGGTCGATCGGGCCACTTTTAAAAAATCGCTCAAAACCGGTGGTGGTCACCATCACTAAAAATATTTTTTTTACTGGCCGATGTTCACGATATTTTGGATCTTAATCTAATTAGCATCCTTTAAGTGTGTCAAATTTCAACTCAAACGGAGCAGTTTGAAAATTTGGTCTACTACTGCACTTTTAGATGAAAATTGGACCACCACTACAAATTTTTTTTTCAACCGATTTTGCCCATCTTCGAACTTAGCTTTATTTTTGACATGTTTTAAGTCTGGCAAAAATATGGAATCAAAATTACATAAGCACTTCGCCTCTGGCTCAGGCTAAAAATGCATTTGACTTGGAACAGAAATAAAGACTTGATTTTGTTGTATAATGGATGACAAAGAACGATATTAAAGCCACTGTGCACTCCTAACCTAATATTTAACCAACTTAGTATAATGTACGTACCCAAAAACATTGAGGAAAATGAACCTTTTCTATATGACGCATACATATATCCAACTTCTAGTCGGACACCAAAATTAGAAAGGAACTTGACCCTTCTTTTGCATGAGTAAGGTACACAAACCTTTGAGATAGTTTAGTTTCTCATTTCTATACAACAAGTAAAGTTCATTTTTTTGTTTGCGTTAGACAACCGAAATTTCAAATTAGAACATTTAATTCATTATAACGTCTAACTAACTAGACGAAAAAATGGCTCCTCAAAATTACATAAGCACTTCGCCTCTGGCTCAGGCTAAAAATGCATTTGACTTGGAACAGAAATAAAGACTTGATTTTGTTGTATAATGGATGACAAAGAATATTAAAGCCACTGTGCACTCCTAACCTAATATTTAACCAACTTAGTATAATGTACGTACCCAAAACCTTTGAGATAGTTTAGTTTCTCATTTCTATACAAGAAGTAAAGTTCATTTTTTTGTTTGCGTTAGACAACCGAAATTTCAAATTAGAACATTTAATTCATTATAACGTCTAACTAACTAGACGAAAAAATGGCTCCTCAACACGGTATTGTATCTAAATTCAAATGTCCAATTAAAGGGTGTGTCAAGGAACACAATAGCAACTACAGTCTAAAACTTCAAGTTAAAAAAGTTCGCTTTGGTTGTAGTTTCTGCTCCTCTCAGTTTACGGTATGATTTTGATAAGTCTTTATTAATGAGTAATTATTTGTTTGCAATGTGCTAAATGTTTATTAAAAATATGTTAAGTATTGGGACATTGCTTAAATGTAATTCCTGATTTCCAGAGTAAACATGGCCGAGATTGTCACATGATTTCGGCTCACAGTGGTGAAAAAGCATTCAAATGCAAAAAATGCCCCTCAAAATTTTCAACCAGTAGATTGCTCAAGAGTAAGTCTAATAGTTTTGAATTTTAATGGAATATCATTCCAAATCGAATTTTAGTTTGTCCTAATTACATGTTTTGAACAGGGCACCGGATTGCTCACACGGATGATAGGCCTCATAAATGTGCCAATTGTCCCAAACTGTTCAAGACAAACGCAACGTTATCCCACCACCAAACTACCATCCACGCCCCCATCAGATTGAAAAAGTTCCAGTGTTCCATTTGTAACAATAAAGCATTTTCCAAAGGGAACTTAAAAACCCACGAGCTAACCCACCGCCAAGATGGAAGTAGATTTGGATGTTATTTCTGCAAAAAAAATTTTATTACTTGTCTCAACTGGTTAACCACACCCGGACTCACATTCAAGAGAAACCTTTCGTTTGTACTGCGGAATCTTGCCGATATTCAAGCTGTAATTTGAGCGGATTACAAAGTCACACAAGAAACCATCATTCTTGTGCCGAACAAAAAATTCCGTCTAAAATATGGTCCTGCTATTTTTGCCTAAAATTATTCAAATCGTTTCATCATGTTGTGGACCACTCTAGGAGTCACACCAGAGAGAGACCATTCACTTGCGGGTTGTGCAACAAGAAATTTGCAAACCATTCTACTTTTCGAAGCCACATTTCAACTCACACCAAGGAAAAACCTTTTAAATGTGGAGAGTGCGAAAAATGCTTCGCACGGCGTTATCATTGCGTTATCCACATTAGAGCTATTCATAGAAGAAAGAAAAATTTGTTGTTGTAAAGTTTCCCGTTTCTTGTTTGGAAACAGAATAAGTTTGTAAAATGACAAGATCTTTTTTACCGATTGTAACAATATTGTCCATGGTGGAGGTTGCAAATTGCATAAAAATATATGATTATTAATTAAGATTTTTAATTTCCCATGCTAGAAATTACAACATTTAGAATGTAAATCGTTCATTAATGTAAATTAACACTGTTTTGTAATATGCGACTAATCCAACAACCACTACTCCTACAACTAATTGTAGCACACCTTCCTTCCAAATTTCTTCATTCTAATTTGGGAAATGCAGGGAATTGAAAAATCTGTTTACCAGTAATTATAAGAAGTAAGATTACATTTTATATAAATCACTTCACAGTCTGTGATATAATAAATAAAACAAGAAATAATACTTTTGTTTTACAAATCTCTTGCAGTTGAATGTAATTTCATCAGCACATATACTCATTTTTGAATTACTGCGTCCCAGTCGACAGGAAGGCAAGGAGCAGAGCCAACGGACAAAATGTAGTTTCTAGATAAGAAAAAAAGAATCAGTTACATTGTTCTTAAATTTCACAAAAAAACTCTAAATCCAAGTAATAAAATAGCTTACACAGTGGGAGAGAAAGATCGGAGGACGTAGAAACTGGCCAGAATGATAATCGCCAAAAAGAAGACTTTGATGTATAAGATGGACTATCTCCATCTAAAAGAGAAAGGTGTCGCTTCGTAGTCCGCGACTTCATTTTTAAGCAAGATGCTCTCGTGCTTTTCTTTTCAATTTCAAAAATAGTAATATGTGTAACTTCAAAATTAACTGCGCAAATTGTTTCAATGAGCACTTTGTTCTTGTGGATCATGAGCCAAGTGGATTCTAGAAGAAAGATTTTGGGAAGGAGTGATGATATCCATGAAGTGAATCCTCCAGAAATATTAGGAAGGGAACTTTCTAAATTAGTTGGAGAGCCAGAACCCAACTGAAGGTCATGTGTTTATAAAATAATCAGTATTTGTCAAAAAGGGCCAATATTTTTATCAGACCCAGAGTAAGGGGAAAGTGAGTGAAAGCAATGCAGGCACAGTTTGTTGCATTAGAATATTTCCCATTCAGTCCGATAGAGTGGCTAGCTAGAAAGTAATCTTGACAATGGGTGCATGTGGCTGGACAAAAACACAATGACGAAATGTACCCCAAGGGGCTGCCAACCAAATAGTTGTTGGCAGTAAAAATAATGAGGAAATTTAACATCGTCCCTGTCATCATCGTTACAACAATAAAACTTGCTTTAGGGTTCTGTGCCTGCGATGTTGATGTCTAGTCTCCCATCATCACTTTAGTCTGCATTGCTTTATGCCGTTTTCGGCTCAACTCCCTGGTTTGGATTGAACTTCCTCGTGCAACTTTTCGGACCTTGATTTTTTGAAATAGTACATCAGTTACTGTTTCCTAAAAAGTTACATATTTCCAAATAGCATAGTTTATTTCAAAGTTAGAATAAGAAAAAATAAAATCGAAACCAAGTTTTGTTTCAAGTGACAATCCCATTCATGTGATGTACTTTTAGTAAATATAACCTTCGCCCACCTACATTTGAATTGACGGAAAGCTAGTTTAAATAAAATGCCGAAATGGAGTAATATCATGCACATAATATTAAATTTTACATGGAGCCAATATCCTTCTTTTGCAGTAAACTCCTACAAGAATCCGAAGAAACTTTGCCAAATATGCGCAATAAAGAAAGCCAGTGATTATTTTGTGAAACATGTCAAATTAAGGGCGATAATGCTAATATCTCATAACGCAAATATTTTCTTATGGTGTTTTGGAAGGAGTTTAACTCGCTGGATTTGAATTATTCATGAAATTTGAACTTAATTTTAGACGATGGACAGCACAGTACACGACTCTTCTCGTGATTCTATTTATACCTTATATAATAAGATTCTATTATAAGATCTTATAGTAAGAAAACGGCTTTACAGTTGACAATAAACATAAAATATTCACTAATACATAAGTTGCGTATTAATATCCTGGCACAACAAAATTAGTGGTTTTATTCCAAGTAGCTCATTAATTATTCAAGCAAATGATTTGGAATTAAAAGTACTTAGACATGTCTAATAGCTAGTTTAATTTCGATAAATTATTCATTTAATTAGCAAATATTCGGAAACTATTTCTGGTTCATCATTACGTCAAAGCTGGTTTCAAAGACTAGCCGAGCCATTACCTTATAAACAAGATGGCAACATTTCTGAAAATTTACCTTCCCGTTTTTAGACGTCATTTATCCCACATAAAATTCTTTAAGTGTCTACCCTTCGAATGGTGTGAAACCCAGGAACAAATCATTCTCAACAAGACTCAATCGAGGCTATTTTTTGTCCGCATTTGGAAAATACTGGACGCCTCGTACATCATTTTCCAATTAGCAAATGTCATCCTGGGAGGTCACTCTTTGGCCGATGTATTCATGGCAATACTCATCCTCGGATTTTATGGGATCTGTTTCATGCTTGCAAGTTTTGAAATTGAGACGGATTTTACTCCCATGGATAACCTTAATAGGCTCATATCTGGACGTGGTAAGGAAAAATGCATACCTTTTATGAATGCTGGAAGTATAATCAATTTTCTGTTTTTTGCTAGAAATTCCGCCAAATTTCAGTAAAACTCTGCTCCTCCTTCTAAAATGCAACTATCTGTTAGTCGAACTAAGTTACTGGACATTGCCTCTGAGTACGGCAGGGATGATGGTGTTACTCCCTTGTAAACCACCGCTTCTCGGATCATTTCTTCTTTGTCGGGTGAGCTGGACATCTTCAATCTGGGCGTGGCTGGGAACGTCGGCTCTGGCCTGGGGTGGAGTTTATCATGGCAATGCAATACGTTCTGGTTGGATTGCACTATGTCGTATTCTCCCAATTGGCTGGAATTGTGCTGCTTTGGGGAAAGTGTCAAAATTTTATGAAGGCTACTTCCGGTAAAGTGGACGTCTTGGTAAAGGGTTATCGGGAGCTACAAATTCAGGAGAAGATCCATAATTCCAGTTACAGAGGAAGGATTCTACCCGTCTCAATTTTTGGGATTCCACTCATGGAAATTTTGAGCTTGGTTGCACTCGTGGCGTTATTTCATACTGCGAATTTTATTCAGTTATCCATCTTTCTGATGATGTACCTTGACATTATTATGTTTGGTATGATTGTCCTTACCTCGGCGGCGTCGATTAATGTCAATACACACAGGTGGATAAATACGGGAAAAACCAGAGTTGGCAGGAATCGTTATTTCCGAAGGGTTCATCAATCATTTCGTCCGCTGAGGTTGGAGTTTGGAGACAATTTTGTGGATAGATTGACTCCTCTGGTTATGCAAGAGTTTTGCAATAGGCAAACTGTTTCTTTGCTGTTGTTGGCTAGAGTAGGATAATATAGGGATTGTTAACTGTTTTGTAGCTTATTGTAAAAGGAACTCTGTAGAATGCCAAGGAATTTGTGAAATAAAATGTTAGAAAATTGTGTACATGTGCAATTTCAAAAGAAAGTCGTTAAGTTCATAGATTCAGGAGAATTATTTTTTGATATTTTTGTCTCATTATAGGTAATGATGTCATAATGGTAATGCATTATACAACACTGTTTTGCAATCTTCTGCTGACAGTTTAGTAAATCTTTGTTCTAAATCATACAACTCATAAATTTTGCGATAACAATTTTGAATCCTAGTTTTGGAAGTAATGTAGCAATGGTAAGGTTTAACAAAAGCCAGCTTGATTCATTTTCACACGTGATTATATGTCAACTCCACCTCGTACTCAGGTGGGTTTAAAATCACAAACCCATTTCCTTTTTACCCAACGCTTTCAGCATACCATTCATTTCTGAATGAAATATTTTATCCAGTTCCAAGTATTTATAAGGACGGAGAAGATAATACAGAGAGCTCAAATCCAATAGTCCATTTCCCATGCATATCCTTTAGCTTACTGTGTAAACTAAGGCCAGGATGGCTAGAGTTTGTTTTAATTACAACCAGATTGACACGCAGCCCCTACATTGTAAAACACTTTCTAAGCTGAGTGGCGAATAATTGAGAACTGAATATTAAATCTACGAACTGAAAGGTTTTAATTGACGGCGTGAAATGTGGCATTTGTTTATTCAAAACATAGAATCCATTCAAGCTGTAAGTTGTCCTTAATTGGGTGAATGCTTCCTTCCAAGATAAAATGTTGAAAATGAACTTATCCAAAACTATTGTAATGGCACTATTAAATTTTGATTAATAGTAAAAAAGGGAAACAGAGAAATATTTGATGCGAAACCATGCCAATTTTAATTTATACCTGTGGCGATGGCAAGTTAATTTATGGGATACCGGGACCTTGGAATGTGAGGTTATCTGTTAGGAATATTGAAGTTT